>SZWC01006790.1:17324-32216 GCA_023375785.1 Penium margaritaceum | reverse complement strand
GGCGTGTTGTAGGCGAGGATGACCTGCAGCGGCGCGGGGTACTCCACGTTCAGGAACGCCTCAATAGTCTCAAGGACGGTGTCCGCTTCATTGGGGAGGTATGCGGCGATGATGGCCGATGCGGGCGGGTACGGCGCCGCGGGCGTCTTGGGCGGCTCGTCGCGGATAAAGAGCGCGAGACCGCACTCGATCCACACGATGAGTGCGGTTGAGACGAGGACAGCGACGGTGGCAATGTAGCAGTAGGGCGAGATGTCTACGCCCAGCTGCGCGTCGCAGAAGACGTAGAAGCCGAAGGGCACGACGAGGCCCAGGACGAAGGTGAGCAGGATCTGCACGGGGCTGCGCAGCCTGTTCATCAACAGCCCGAAGGCCGTGGGCTTGGCCCTGGAGGTCTCCTGCGCAACCATGGTGGCGGGCTTAGCCGGTTGGCTAGCTGACCGTCTGGTTGTCTCCCGTAGGGGGATAGGCGCACGTGGCTGGGACAGGCAGGGCGCAGCGGGACGGAGAAGATATCCGCTGCGCTGAGCGAGCCCAGAAGAGTTGAGCGGTGCGAGTGAGACGGACTGACACTCTAAATGCCTAGTGCCAGTAATAAAGCCGCGAACGACAAAATCGAATCTCCCAGGTGTGCGACTCGACGCACGCGGTGGAATCGATCTGCAGCTGAACGGTTGTAGTATGCTGCAGAGCGTGGCTTTAAGAATCTAATAGGCAGCGGCCACATAAGACGTGGAACCGCAGCTTCAGAGACCAAGACGTGCTCCACGCCCAGAACGTCCGGCGGTCAAGAAACCTGAAGCAACCGTGTATGTTTGCAAAGAACCCTGCTTCAATTCTGTTGAAGTGACGGGAAGCGCAAAGGACAAAATGGTTTCAAACATCCTTTTGCAATCTTTGCCAAGTGTACGGGACACAACTCTTGACGAGTACGAATTCAAATTTGAAAACGATTTCTGGCACTGCACTAAAAAACGTGCACGGTCGTGGCGACAAACTGTGTCGATAGTACTTTCAAGGTGACAGGTGTCCATTTCAAGCCCCTCGCACACCTTAGAAATGTCCTGCGAATATCTCGATACCCATTTGAAGACAAAATCCAGATTGGGAAAACTCAATAACGGTGATAGATTTGATCAATATGGTAGCAGGCACCCGCCTATTACATTATGATATTCTGTATGTTTTACTACACCTCAAAGCTAAGCAACATCAAGTAAGCAACAATGACAGGCGATTCACACTAAAAATCCATTACAACCTTCGATTTTTATTTCGTAAAACCTTATCTCCATGGTCATGACCACATATATGATAAACTGACCTTAACCCCGAGAAACACAATCCAACCTTACCATTACATCTAATTCATGTATGCGCATAACATATCCACCAAGAGAAAGTTCTTGTTAAATTGAATGTAAAAAATCAATTTCACGAACATCTTCATAATAAACACGACAAATCATTGTGTTGCACATTTATTGTTTATTCCATCATTTCTTGTTACACTTCTTTCAATGTATGATGCAAGGAATTTGGCATAAGACATCTTCCATGATAAAGAAAACTTCCCTTTTCGATTTTCATTTGTATAAGAAAAAAAAATGTATCAAAAAAATATTTCTAACAGAAGTTTTAATGACTGTAATTCAATCAACGATGATCAAGGTGTTCTTCAAGGTATGCAAACAATTGTGTAACACATTTCTATTCACATTAGACTGCATGTTAATCACTCATGCTTATACATACAATTCAAAAACATGCAAAGAATCTGATTCTTAGTAAGAAGATCCAAAGCACAACATCTCTTTCCATTGTATCGAAAGGATGGATACCAACTTTATTCGAAAAGTTACAAATCAAACAAGACATTGAGACAATATAGAGTAACAACCATTTCAAAATTCAAGGCTTCGGATAGTGGTGATGGTGTGCTCATCAAGAATACTTAAATTGGTGTGGATTCAGAGAATACTTGCTCAAATAAAGTGAATAAAGCACTACCATATTGAAATGATAATGGGGTTTCATGCCAGAAAAAAAGACAAATATGGATCAAAAGGTATAAAACTAATTTTTCTTTTACTTATGAATCCTCTAAGCATGATGGTGAGGCCAATGTTCAATGATTATTTGCGTCATGCAAACTATTAACAACAAACATATAGGTGAGAATGAACTCTTTTCTATAAGGTATAAGTTTCTCTCTAAGGGTGGTGAAATGAAAACGATTTTTCCAGGTGAAATATGCGTGTGAATTCTTTTTCATTCAAAAATGTGCTTGCATTCACCATCATTCTAAGAGGCCTATGTTTGATCCAAAACGAGCTTAAAATCAACATTGAGTAAGCATCTATCATTTTGTGCATTGGAAACCCTTTTACACCATAGATGACACATGTGCACATTCTAGGTCAAATCATCGTGCTCTATTCCCATTTGATACATTTATTCTGCATTGTTCTTATTCAAGAAAAGGAACAAAAACCACGTCAACCATTACACAATGGATGAAGGCTTTAAATTCAAGTCTAATGCATGCGATACATCTAAATAAATAAATGGCACTAAGATGACTAATTGTGAAAGAAATTTTACTTAAAACTAATTTCCAATTCCTAACGCTTTTTATTATTACTTCATTAACTTGAGTTCCTATGATTATGGCTTTCCATTTGATCTAAATATCCATATTTGTAACGGGACGGCCGGTTCGGACCTCCCTCCTCGTTGAAGCGAGGGGTGGTTGCACACCACCCCTCACGTGAGCGAAGGCTGGCCAACGGCCAGCACTTTGCTGGCCGCCGGCCAGCTCAGTGCCGGCCTGCAAGACAGCCAACCAAGCAACCGGCCGGCCATCGGCCGGCCACTCGCTAGCCGCCGATCGCGGCCTCAGCCCGATCGGCGGCTGTCGGGCCACGAGGGCCTCGAGGGCGAGGCCTCGTGGCCTCGTGCCCTCGCCCCCCCTCGCCCTCCTTGCAAACCAGCAAGCGAGGATGAGGGATTGGGGGAGCGAGGGTGAGGAGAGAAAACTGGCGCAAAATCTCTAACGTACCTCGCATGCATCCATTTCACGCCAAAACGGCAAAACGTAAATCAAAGCTTGTTTATGACAAACTTCGACATGAAGTAAACGAAACAACTACTGCGAACACACGAGTTCGAGGTTAAAACCCCCGGTTTGAGTCACAAAACTAGGGGTTTGGTTAAAAACGGATATGGGCCTCTGGAGACTCGAAATACTCGAGTCTCCCTGCTCTATGTCGTTGATGACGATTTCCCCTCAGTCATGTGAAGGGGGTAAGCCCATGACGCGAATAGAGAACGCCATTTTGCGAACTCTGACAACGACTTCAGAGTAGGAGCTAGATACTCGACACGTTACAGTGGTTCTCCAAGCCACACGACCCTCGCAACCAAGAGTTTGACGGAAACGGCGGCTACGACATAGATAAAGCGCCGCCCTTAGCTACAAGCAGCAACAGAAACGCCAAAAGGGACGACGGCATCTACGCTTCATCCTTTGAGGCACCGTAAAGTGTGTTAGGAAGCTAGAGAAGAGATCTGTTTTTTCTAACTTCTTCTCCACAGCTTCTCACCTCCAAGGAACCTAAGGGAATCTTTTAGGACGGGGTGGGGAGTTCCCACCTCCAAACCACCAAGTTTTCCCCTCTCTTCAATGTTCCCTCCTTCAACCAAGAAATTGGGACATCACTTCTTCCCAAGGCCAGGGGCTCCTAAAGCTTGATGAAGCTCTCAAAAGAGGAAGGACTACACCTTGGGGACTTTTGACGACTCCCCCAACGCCGCCGGCTCAAGGAGGACGTCGCCAAGGGGCGCGAGACGTGCCAGGAAGACTAAAGAAGAGACCAAGGAAGACCAGAGGACAAGAAGACAAGAAGAAAAGTAGTCAATTTGCTCTTGACCTTGTACTTGCTTGTGTTTTTGCGCATTTTCCTAATTCTATGAGCGGATCTCACACTTCTTGTTACTCCCTCCTATCATTAATTTTCTTTTCCTACATCCTGGTTGCTACCAAGTGCAGTGAGTCACGGCTTAGGAGGACTAGTTTCTAAACCCACGACCTTATGCCAACATGGTAGCCTAGGAAAATAGAAGTTTAAACTGAAATTGCCTCACCGATCGTGAGAGGCAGATTGTAGGAGACGATTCTTCCTTTAAGTTGTGGGGTGATCCTCACAAGTTTCACGTGCTACTTGCACGAACGATGAGATGGCAAGTGCCGGACTGTCCAAGACAACCAAGGGCAAGGTGGTGATGGCCTCACCACGGGATCTCGGCGGATTCCAAATTTTGTGAGCCGCCATTGCAAGCACGGTTGCCAATCCAAAGGCAACCGTACCACCTAAGGCAACCGTGCCGCCTAAGGCCACTACACTGCCTAAGGCAACTAACGCCAACCTCAGCGATATCCAGAAGCGTGCATTGGTCATAAAGTGCTCCACGAGTACTACGATGGGCACGTGGGTGACTCCCACGCGACGGACGACCCGATGGAGGAGGATCTCCTAGAGGGGAACCCCGAAGAAGAGCACGATGCCGAAGATGCCAAAGGCGAAGAGGATCACGACCATCGTCATCATCGTGCGGCAAACTCGAGCCGATTCCTCGAGAAAGACAAGATGCCCGCCAGATTGCCTTAAGCTGCCGATGGCAGCGAGACTGACAAGAGCAGCAAGGGTGCTGAAAGCGGTCACACGGGAAGTTCCCACAAGAACGAGCCGAACGACGACGTCGCGAAGGCAATTTGCGAGGACTGTTGTAGAGTCACAGAGTTTGTTGCTGATGCGGCATGACAACTCAAGATCACCACCGACAATGGGGATACAACACCACTCGGAGGAATGGGTGCGCAGCCCCCTTCCTACGATGCGGCCACAATAAGGCAAGGCAGTGCCCACTCGAGCGTCATCACCGAAGACAGTCTCCTTCGAAAGGTGGGAATCCTTGGAGGCGTGTATGCAAACCCTACCCTCTTGTTGTGGGTAAGGGTGCACGGATAACGCAAGGCCCTAGAGGCTATTGCTGATGCTTTGACAACATCAGAGCTCAAGTTCGCGTTCAACAACCTGCTCGCCCACGTCAAGCAGAGCATCACGGACCTTGACCGTGATCGTCAGCTTTAGCGCCTGACCGCCCATAAGGCAAGTCGCTAATGTAACGACCTCGACAAGGCATTAAAGAGCGTGACCCAGGTGCGGATGCAATAACAAGCGCAACGTGTCATAGCTCCAGATGCCACTGCCGATGGCAACGAGAACTTGCCTACCTCAACAACTTCGGGGTCGCTCATGAACACGTCCTTCCACCATAATGTGGAGATCTTCCGGAAGGGCATGAAGCTGAACGATTGGCTGAACCGCGTGGAGCGTATTCTACGTGTCCACAAAGCTCCACTCAGCCAGTGGGGTGACCTTGCCACAACGTGACTTGAAGACAAACTCTACAAGCATGTGGTCAAGGACTGGACTTCGCAACAGCCGCACCTCGAGTGGCAGCCCATGCCGTGGAAGGCCTTCTACGCGATCATGCGTAAGAAGTGCACCCAACGTGAGGAGGCACAACACGATTTCCACAAGAACAAGGACTTCAAGCAACTGGGCAGCTCGCTCAAATCCTATTAGAGCAAGATTGCAACACTCATGGAGGAAGCCAAAAGCTTCACCAAGGGTGATGGGACAAAGACCTTCAATTACCTGGAGTGCATGCTATTGGAGTACTTACGTGATGGTCTCGCCAGTGAGAAGCTGAAGGACAAGACCACCATGACATCCGTTGGCTAAGCTTGAACAAGCTCAAGGGCGTTCTGCGACTACATGAGCGAAGTGTATTCGGCAAACCCGAAACACTACTCTAATGAACGGCCAAACGTGCATGTACAACAAGGCCGCGACATGCGCATAGACGTAACAGGAGCTGGTGGGTCAGTTGGACAACGAGGCAAGGCTAAGGACAAGCAGCCTGCAAACCCTCCAGCCAAGAATGTTGGTGGATACAACAGCCTCAACAACAAGCGCAGCCGCGAGAATGACGAGCTGCAGGCGGCGTGTGAGCGTCTCAGTACATCCTTCTACGAAGGGCTCTGCCACAACTACATGTAGTCGGGTCACTTTAAGGGTTAGTGCCCTCACACTGCTGGGGGTGGACAAGAGGTCGCGGTGTTAGCTGTTGTAGTAGCACCTCGTGTGGATGGTATAGTAGGAGGCCGCGGACAGGGTCGTGGACAGAGTCGCGGTCGCGGCAATGGGCCCGGTTGTGGTAACGAACAGGGCCGTGGGGCGGGTTTTCCCCACCCCTAAGTGACGTGAGTGGGGACCACTCAAGAGTAAAACTGGATCACGAGTGTGGGCTCATGTTTTCAGATGAAGATGTTAAAAACATTTGAGTTTTTGACGAGTTCATATTTCTCTTTTGTCTTTTCTCCTCTTCTTGAACCGCATTCTACACTTGCTGACCGACATTTCCCATTAAGCCTTGCATCTCCGGACGAGATGCATGATCAAACATGCTTAGTGGTGACAACACTCACCACTATGCAAGAGTTGTGTGACATAGTAATCGAAGCAAACGCCCTTAAAGCAATCAGTTCAATCACGTTTGCAATACCTTTAGACGACGATTTTGACCCGGTCAAATTCAAACAGTGGAAGGTGCTAGTCGAATTCACACGTGCCCACAAGATGTGGAATCGTGTGGGTGAATCATGGGAGTTCCAACGCCCGTCCTACAGATTCCATGTTTATCACAAACTTGGCTTACCGTCAGCGAGTCTGTTCACTCAAAAACGAGGGAGCAACATGACGTCGCGGTTCAAACGACACCTAGGTGGTGCTCCCGTGAACATACTTGTTGACACTAGAGGGGACAAATCTTTTGTTACCGTTGGCTTTACCCGACTGGTTGGCCTGAGGTACAAGCCATCAAATGACGCAGTTGTTGTCGGTGAAAATCATACGATACCGGTGATCGGTACTTGTAAATCAATCATTTGTATTCAAGGGTACAACGAGAGTGACACATTGAAGGTACTCAACCTTCTTGACCCGTTTGACATGGTTCTAGGCGATCTCTGGCTCCGTGACAACAAGGCACTTATGTGCTTTGAATCAAAGCACTTGATCCTCCAAAAAGGACAACACCGCTTTACGTTGATTCCGAGTACGGAATTATCACCGACTCGAATCAAAGTCCGTGCCAGCTTGTCTGCGATCCAAGTCAAGAGACGTATTCGACAAGGTTGTCGATACTTCTTGGCTCAGCTACAGAAAGTGGACGACGACGTGAAGGAAGACACGCCACAAGGGATCAAATCTCAATTGGCGTAGTTTTTAGATGTATTCTCGGACCCACCGGCTGGGCTTCCACCAAAAAGACACATGGGCCACACAATTCTGTTGTAACTGAAGGCAACTCCACTGTTCAGACCCATGTATCGCCCTAGTCCAACAAAAAGGTAAGAGGCCGGCCGCCAAATCAAAGAGTACCTTGCAAAAGGGTGGAGCGAGCCCAGTAGCTTGCCGTAAGGTGCGCCGATCCTTTTTGTGAACAAAAAGGATGGTGGTTTACGCATGTGCGAGGATTACCGGGCATTAAACAAGCTAACGGTGAAAAATCAATTCCCCTTACCGCGGATTGAGGACCTTTTTGACCAACTCCAAGGTGCAAAAGTATTCTCATCCTTGGATTTGTCTCAAGGGTACCTTCAAATTTGCATCACGAAAGATGATGTGCCCAGAACCGCGTTTCAAACACACACGAGACACTATCAGTTCCGATTGTTATGCTTCGAGCTTACGAATGCCATGGCAACCTTCCAAGGAAAAATGAACCAAACGTTTGCCAAGCAACTTCGAAAGATTTTCTTGGTTTACCTGGATGACATCCTGGTTTTCTCCAAATCAATGGACGAGCACATAGAACATGAGCACGAAGATCTCGCAATCCTTTAGGAACAGAATTTTTATGCGGAAATGAGCAAGTGCAAGCTTGCATAAGATGAGCTTGAATACCTTGGACACATCATCGGCAAGGACGGCATCCGTGTCAACCCACAAAAGGTCTAAGCCGTTGTGGACTTGCCATGCCCCAAAAATGTTGGGCAGATTCGTTTCTTCCTTGGCCTTGCAAACTACCTTTGACGGTTTATGCAAGGGTATTTGACCCTTGTAGCACCGTTAACCAGGCTCACGCAAAACGACATGCGTTGGGAATGGACACCTGATTACAAGAACGCTTTTCTCAAGGTCAAAGAGCTCCTATCCACGGCGCCCGTCCTACCTCTTCTGGATCTATCGCAATCATGGGAGGTTCGATGTGATGCGTTGGTAGTGAGACTCGAAGCCGTCCTCATGCTGAACGGTCACCTAGCTACGTATGAGAGCCGGAAGCTCATTCCCGTGGAGACGAGGTACACGACTCGGAATCAAGAGCTCCTACTACACGCTTTCAAGATTTGGCGTTGCTACCTCAAGGGTGTTGAAGAGGGTGTGACGGTCGTGACCGACCATAATCCATTGGTGTTTTTCCAAATGCAACCAAACCTGTCAAGATGATAGGCGAGTTGGAGCGAATACCTGAGCCAATTCTCTTTCACATAGGAATATTGGCCAGGATGCATTTAATATGGCCGATCCACTAAGCCCATAGCATGTGGAAGTTGAAGCAACCACCGAGGTCAGTGGGTGATTTATGGCCATTGCAAGAGCAACAGTACAACCACCAGATCCCCCTGCACCTCTGCGGCAACTACCAAAAGAGATTATTCATTATAACGGTTCTGTGAACAAGATCCGAATGGGATACTATGTGGATTCAAGGTTTCAAGAATCTTGAAATCTAAACAAGTACGAATTGGTGGAGGGCGCAGGAATTTTCTGGTACGAAGAACAAGTTGTTGTGCCCAACTCGAGAGACCTTCAAGCAAAGGTTATCTCCCAGTTTCACGACTCGTCGGTCGCAGGTCATGTAGGACCTCAAAAGACCGGACACGCACTCTTGAGTTGGAGTGTTGATGTCCGTAAGTATTCCATGACATGCGACCCATGTTTTTGGAATAAGGCTTGTAACAAGAAGCCTGCTGCACTCCTCCAACAGCTTCCCCTGCCTAGGATTGCATGGGAGTGCGTCAGCATGGACTTCATCCCAACTCATCCGGACACGACCCGTGGACATGATGCAATACTAGTGGTTGTGGACCTTTGACGAAGATGACACACATCATCCCTACAACCACTGACGTGAATGCTGAAGAGACCGCTGGTCTCTTCTTTGAGGGTTTCACCAAGTACCACGAATTGCCGTTGCGCATTATCTCCGATCGAGATCACAAATTTGCTAATACATTCTGGCAAAAGATGCACGAATACTTCAATAGTGAGTCGCAAATGTCGATACCATTTCACCCTCAAAGTGACGGACAAACAGACCACATGAATCACACACTTCATCAGATGCTCCGCATGTACGTGGACCTTGCCAGGCATGATTGGGACACATTCCTAGCACCGGCAGAGTTTGAGGTGAACAACTCGATGAACGAGTCCACTTAGTTGACACCGTTTGTGTTTAGCAGTGGTCGGCATCCAGTGGTACCCTCTTCATTGGGTAAGAGTGGGACTCTAGGAGGGCATGTTCCTTCCGCTCAAGCCTTTGCCGAGCGCATTGACTCCTTGTTACAGGATGCAAAGGGTCACCTCCAAGCAGCTCGGCAGCGACAAAAGGAAAATGCCGACAAAGGTCGCCGGGAGGTCTCGTTTTGACATTAGTGGCAAAGTGTTGCGGAGCACTAAAAACCTTTCGGCTGAAGTCGCCAGGGGCAAGAAAAATTCTACCGAAGTGGATTTGGTCGTTTCCCATTGTGGCATGCATTGGGCCAGTGGCATACCGATTGCTACTTCCGCCGAGTATGAAGATACATGACGTGTTTCATGTGAGCCTGCTAGCACCAGACACGGCAAAAGGAACCGTTCAGCCACCGCCAGTGGTCCTGCCTGCCGACGGGCAATACAAGGTCCTCTGCCTACTCCAACACCGAGAGCGTACTCTTTGGTTGAGCGTTGTCAAGGAGTACCACATTCATTGGGCCGGTTGTAGACCTAAACATAATTCATTTGAGCCCGAATCTTGATTGCCCACAGGGGGTTGTCAACGAGTTCTGGAGGGATTTTACAGCTCGTACACATCGACGCATGGCAGGATGTACAGCCTGAATGCAGGAAAAAGTGAACAGCATTCCCATAGGAAAGCGACTATAAGAGGTTGGGGACGACCAACATGGTTGTCGCGCAAACGCCCCAGCCTAAAGGGGGAAGGCTGCTAGCCGTGCTGATCTTCAAGCTGCACCTTACTTCTAAGTACCATGCACGTATTCATGTTTAGCAAGTGAGTGAAATTATTAGTTTTCTTTCACAATGTTGATGACTCACTGACTGAAAATCTTACTTCTTGTTCATGAACATGGATGATTTATAATAAGTCGGGACGAATGTAGCGAAAGGGCCGGTTCGGCCCTCCCTCCTTGCTGAAGCAAGGGGTGGTTGCAAACCACCCCTTGCGTCACTGAGGGCTTGCCGACGGCTTGCACTTTGCTAGCCGCTGGCGAGCTCGCTCCCAGCCGGCTTGACGACCGACGGCCGGCCAAGCGACCGGCCGGCCATCGGCCGGCCAGTTGCTAGCCGCCGATCGCGGCCTCAGCCCGATTGGTGGCTGAGGGGCCACAGGGGCCTGAAGGGCGAGGCCTCATGGCCTTGTGCCCTTGCCCCCCCTCACCCTCCTTGCAAACCAGCAAGGGAGGACGAGGGATTGAAGGAGCGAGAGAGAGGAGAGAGAGCTGGCGCGGAATCGCCAACGTGCCTCGCACTCGATGATTTTGCACCTGAATGGCAAATCGTATATCGAAGTTCGTTTATGACAAACTTTGACATAAAATACACAAAATAACTCGCGCGAACAAACGAGTTTGAGGTAAAAACCCCTGGTTTGCGTCCTTAAACCAAGGGTTTGGTTAAAAGCAGATATGAGTCTCTAGACAATCGAAACATTCGAGACTCCCTACTCTCGTTGTTGATGATGATTGCCCCTCAGTCCTACGATGGGGGTAAACCCCTTATGCGGACTGAGAACGCCATTGTGCGAACTTTGACAACGACTTTAAAGCAGGAGGTGGAGACTCGACACGTTACACCATTGTCCCATGAAGATTTCCATACCGCCTCTAAAGTGCCAACCCATTAACTCTTCTTCCTTCATCATTTCACAAGATCACCATTAGCTAATGTGCATAAAGATTTGAAGACCTCTAATACTAGTAACTCAAGTGGCTTTTTTCTACATTCGTTCTGTCGTGAAGGTGAATGGATGGGGGAAAATCTTCTTCATGATATAGTTACAAAATTTTTAAAGATTTGAATTATGCTTTGCCCATGATTTTGATATATTATGGAAAAACATCTTCATTTTTTACCAAAAAGAATTGGGTTCATCATCTCTCGTCAAGAGCTAATTATAAAAAGTTACTTAAGCTTGATAATTTTATTTTTATTTTTTTTTTCTTTCCATGAATGCACAGTCTCAAAGTTATCACTTCAATATAATTTCATATCATACATATTTTCATACATCTATGAAATGATCTGTCCAACTTTTGGGCAGTCCGACCTAAGGGCTCTGTTTTGTCTTCTGGCTTGACTAGACGGCTGTTTTCCCTTGTTTACCAACTATGAGGCCTTGACAACCAATCTCACCGAGAATCGAGCCCTATTAGCCAATTTCAATGACGAAGGGGCCCTTAGCTTGTTTTCTATGTGTGAAAGTTGTGCCACGTGGAAGGCAAATCTCATTCTAAGACCAAAAAGCAAAGCATAAGATCCATTGTTATGATATCGCCAATTTTGCTCATTCAATGGGTTCTCAAACCAGGTTTTGTGATTGCGAGGAAGGAATGGTTCAAAACGTGTTGCGGCGTCTAACAGCCTATGTGTATTTGATTTTGTCCCTAAAGAAATGTTTTCCATCTAATATTCAACCTTTCATAATGAAATTCAAGGTCTTGGGGAAGGGAAGTGCTAAGGGAATTATTTCATCAACATTCAATTGTGGACTTGTAGCCAGCCTGGAAATTTTGAAGCCCGAGGATAATCCAACACGCCCTACCGTTAGTTGCTGTCCAAATGCAGACCTCGGTGATGATGACTAGAGAAATTGGGTTATCTTGTTGGGAGTAATGAAGAACCAAGGCCCTTGGCTCAATTCATCTTAAAATTTCTATTTTCTTTCAAATTTCAAGATTTTTTCAAACATTAGAGTTATCATCTATATAGAGCCTCTTTGGATCGATTTTCAACCTAAAACATGTTAGAAAAAATCCCTATCATTCTTTACCACTTTTTCCTCATTTTAATGATGGGAAAATATGTCCAAACTACATGGTTTACGACTCTCCTAAACAAACAGTGACATGTTTATATCACAACAATGGTAGGTGCTTGTTTCACGTGTTGGTGCATGAATAATGTCGACTTCGGATAATCGTGTTTGGTTTATGCCTTAAACCAAGTTATAGACATATGATGACCCGCCATAGTTGGATTCTAGTATCGCATGTACTAATCCAACAATTGAGTACCCACAAAAGCTTGTATTTGGTTACTGTTGTTGTTTGAAAGGCTCGATGATGTTTCAAGCAGAGCAAGCCTTAATTCCTATGTTTCATCATATAGTGCCCAAATTTATCACAGATGCAAGAAACATGAAAGCACGGAATGTGTGGGATTCGCGGCGTTCTACTAGTTCTTGCACTTGACGTCATACAATAAAAATCATTGTTGGAAACGCCAATGGCCATAATTCATTGGCCTCTAATGCGTGTAGGGCGCTTCATATTGGTTAACGTCTTTTGCAAAGGAACCTTCTTTTTTTTAACCAGTGTTGACGTGTGCTGGATACCCGTTAGCATCGCTCAATGAGTCTTTATGCTTGATTTTAATGGCCAATGACGTGATCTTTTTTGCCCTCAGACGGACATCCAATGGAAAGGTGCTCCGCAGAAAGGCGTCTTCAACCAACCAAGAAGAACTACGACATGAGATAGCTACGACTTTTAGCGCGAGGTAGTCCGGGTCAATTTGGGGGGCGAAATAGATACCTCTTGCAATATTGTCCATTCTTGTGTCATTGTTTTTAGCATTTTTCTATTTTTATACCCTTTTTCAATTTTTTTTTATATCATTTGCATATGATTCATGATGTTATGATCAATGCTCCGATATCTATATGCTTGTTTTTCTTTTGAAAGGTGATAAACTCTATCACTGATAATATTGGAATCTTTCGGGATTTTGAAAATTTTTATCAATGTTAGAGTTAACTGTTTATTTGGAGACATTTTTATGCATATTGTTATGTTTTTCTTCTATTATATTTCTTTTAATATGTTTAGAAGATTTGGCCCTGTATGCTATCTGAGACCGTGCCTAAGCTTCGCACCCAAAGATGATTGTTGTTCTATCGCTCAATGGTGATTTCAGGAGATTGTTGCTGTTCTTTTTAGTCTACGGTCAATCACTTCGCTGCAGGCTGCCACTGGCCGAGGTGGACTGAGCGAGTCGAGGGGTGATTGGTCCACACATCAGCCTTTCTGAGATGGGAGCTGTTTGTTCAATGAAAATCATGCTTTTCGTTGTGATTCCAAAAGGCTGCGGCATGTATTGTTTGTCATTGTTCTGTTTTTCGTCCCTCTTTTGTTTTGCATCGTTTCATTAGACGAATTTTCATATATTTCCATGTTTCTTTGGCATTGTCAATGGTGTCTGTTCCTTTTTTTCGGTGTATTTCTCTTCTCGTAACAATGTTTTCCGAAGAATAAAGGACGTCTTGTCCTTCATTTTCAGTCATACACTTTCATCTTTTGAGATGAAAGAATCACCCGATACTGCTATTTTGAAGGCAACGTGGATTCCAGGTCATGGTTTGAAGATGGAGCCCGTTGAGCAATGAAGTCTTTCAACAATAATTTAGCTTTAATGAATAGTGCCGCTCACAGTCGGGGCCATACATTCGTGACTACGAGCGGCCCAATGACGACGCCTCCGTCCCCTGTAAACTGGACCAGCCCGCTTCGTTGAAAGACTCGTTTTTGCGACGATCGTTCTCAGGATTGTAGTCCCAGAAGGCGACAAACTGTCTTGAGGCAATCCGCGTCCAGGGTGTGTGCGCCATTGGCGAGGGGGGTTGGGAACGATGGGCTTGCGAACGAGGGAGAGAGCCTGGACGGGAGAGAGCGCGAGAGGCGTCAGAACGTTGTGACGAAGGGGAGGACGAACAATACTATGACTTATTGAATCAAGTACTGCTTCCAGTCAGCAGCCCCGAATCTCGGAGCGGTTGAAATAGCCAAGTTGTCCGAAGGGACGACCTGACCAGTTGCAACGATGAACGGCGGGGATGAAGTCATGATCGGATCGCGAGCTGGAGCAAAAAGAAACATTTACTCCAAAAAATGTGTCGGGGAGTGACCACGCCAGTGTTGCTTTTTCCTACCCCTGCTTGCAACGGACTGAGGTGGGAAGTCTACCAGAGCAATGCAACAAACTGCTTTTAGCCCGACATCCTCACATCCATATCTTGGAAGATTATCAGTCTAAAATTCCGTTTCTCCACCCGTGGTCACATTAAAAGATGAGTTAAATCATCTAATCACGATTCCTTGACGAAAACGTTTTAAGGACCCACAAAGCAAAAGACATTTCAAAGAGTTTAAAGGTGTTCCTGCCTCCGTGCTCATGTTCTGGTGTTATAGGAAACTTTTCGTATTTTAGAGGCGCAAATAAAACTGTCGATATGTCTGGGGCTTGGTTTTCATCCCTCCCC
>SZWC01006790.1:0-15743 GCA_023375785.1 Penium margaritaceum | reverse complement strand
CACTCACACACACACACACACACACACACACACACACACACACACACACACACACACACATGATAGAGTGAGTCACACATGTCCATGTACCACATGAGAATACAACCCACATCAATCAGAAGTATGACGATCACTCAGCAGGCAAACATCATGCACAACCGCGTTGAACATGCAACCACTGAGAAAGTCTGCACGCTATTGATGAGTATCGGCCCAGACAACATCAACCTCTCTGGCAGCAATGCGCTCACACACAAAGTGATGCTCAATGTTGATGTGCTTTGTGCGGGAATTATGCGTGATATCATGCTCAACGTTTTCTTCCGTTCTTTGAGTGTCGTAGCCTGGGGCGCTGCAGCGGATGGGGATAGACAACTATTGTAGCAAGCAGGAGAACAAGATGCTCTCACACGTACTTGCACCGAGGGCCACGTACCCGGCCTCACTCGAGTTGCATGCAACGCATCCCTGTTTCCCTCTCTTCCAAGAGACAACGGTTCCACCAACAAGGAAGATGTAAGCTGTGCAACTGTGTGCATCTTTGGCGTGTGTCCAATCACTATGTGAACAACTATCAATGACCATAGAGGGCTGCGCGCGATAGCAGAGTCCTACTTGTGTCGTGGAAAGCGTGTAACAAACTACATGCATGACAACTTCAACATGTCTCTGACAAGGCTGTTGTGAGAATTGGATCAGGAAGTTGACTGAGAAGGCCATATCTACCTAAGTGGTAGTGGCAATGTATATTAGAGATCTAATCTCATTGAGGTAACTAGCAACATCGCATTTCTCCCACATCTGTGTTGGATAGGGAGACTTCGGCAGCCGTTGACCTCCACGGGTCATTGGTGAACAAGCAAAGGGCATGTCAGGCGGGAAGGCCACGGACCGCTTACCCAGGCTACGGACATAGGCGGCCTAATGCACGTGCAGAGCGTGACGCCGATGACCACGCTTCAGCTCCATCCCAAGGAACACTCGAGCTGGGCCTAGATCCTTCGTCTTGTACATGGACTGTAGTATAGCCTTCACTGATTGAACAATTGTGGTACTGGGAGAGGCATTGCACAGATCAAGGGCATATGAGATCTCCATGTTCCAACGGGACGTTGATTGCTTGAGGCTATGCAGTACCTCACTCAATAGCCAGATCTTGTTCTTGCCATTATCGAAACCCAACGGTTGTACCATGTAGATCGCCTCATCGAGACGTCCATGCAGGAATATGTTGTCAACTTCCATCTGCTCTGGTTTCCATCCATAGTGTATGACCAGACTCAAACTAGCGGGAGCACTGGTATACCGCTCGACTAGCGCAAATATCTCGACAAAGTCCACTCCATGACTGTGAGAGAAACCTTTGGTAGTAAGCCAGACCTTGTATCGGTCGACCATGGTGTTGCGTTTTAGCTTGCAAAAAAGAACCCAGTGACCTGAGATAAACTTATGGCCCACAAGGAGGTCAACAAGCTCAAAGACACCGTGTAACTTGAGGGCACTTATCTCCTCTTGCATTGCCTTCTCTTTCTTAGAGATTGCCATCAACCACCTCACGATCCCGCCAAAGAGTGGTCTGCTCTCGAGGAAGTGTGTGGAGTCCACTTGCTGCAAACCATGTCACAACATAGCCAAGAACTGAAGCCTCAAGGTCAATGCAGAATTCATGGGCAACCAATGCACATCATAAAGTCGAGTTCGTGTGGACAACACTAATAGGAAGGCCGAGTGCATCAAGGCCAGTAAGTGTGACGGATGGTCTGGCCGTGGAGGATGATGCACTGGACTCTGTTGGGTGTAGGTAGGGCTGAGAGGGTTGGGTGGCCAATCGTTAGGAAAGGACTGGAGCCTCCCTCAACGTGGGTATGGCTCAAGATCTACATGGAGAACTTGGTACTCAAGATGGGGCTCTGAGATGTCAGGACGTGTAGTGGTAGGCAACTCAGGAGTAGGAGGTGAGCCAGAGAGAAAGTGTTGTGAGGACTACATCAGGGTACTGGTGGGAGAGTGTTGTGGGGACTGCACAAAGACAGTGGGAGGTACAGATACTGAGGGTATTGGGAACACAAAAGAGGGCGACGAGTCAGGAAGGGATGCGGACGTAGAGTTGGACAGACTGTGAATCACTGTCAGTGGAATCAACCAATGATGCTTGTGAGGAGGCCTATGAGTTGTCCATGTTAACAGTGCACATAGATAGAGGGGTGCCCTTGAGATTGGATGGGAGTACATACCCATCCCCTCCAAGCTGACGGAGCAAGGACAAAGAGTAAGATGAAGCCAAGAGCGACAAGTCACCAGGAAAGACGTCTTCGTAGAAAAAATCATCAGAAAACTCAATGACACAACATTGGTCTGTGTCCCGGAAGCGCCAAGCCTTGGACAAGGCAAAGACACCAAGGAAGGTGCACAATAATTGACCTTGCCCTCCCAAAGGTCAACCGGTAGACAGAAAGTAGCAACATAGCCCCCGTGGCATGAGCGGGTGTTGCTGATACTGCAACAGAACTGATGCTGGCCTGCACGAGTGGCGGAAGATGCTTCGTTTTAATTGCCGATGACACCAATGAACTGTAGTGGCTATCACTACAGCAACTATGGTTGCTGTGGCCAATGATGTTGGAGAATCTGGTGACATTGTAGATGCAAGTACACCACCAACTACACGTGAAAAAACAGTTTCTCCTGTAGTAGGTGATGTCGATGCACCACGCAATCCTCTGCTGTGGCTGGGGCTTAGGGCACTGTTGTTGTGATCAAGGTCAAACCTCATGTAGAGGTTCAAGTGGTACAAATGCACCTCATTGCAATGATTTGCTGAAGGTGCTGGGACAATTCACAGAGGAAGTCACCACAGGACTTTGACCCCGGGACGAGGAGATGAAGCAATGACCAAGGCTGGTGATACGGTCAAAATAGATGCGGTCAATGCAACTAGTGCATGGATACAAAGTGCTTGTTATGGGCAGAGCCGTTGTTGCAAATACAACAGCCATGACTGTTCTTTCCGCCGTTGGGTTGAGGAAACGTCGCGACGCTGAGCCCAGCCTGAATCAAAGGTGGAAAGGGTGAGAACCTCCTCCCGTCCCGATAGGCCTAGATGTCCTTGCTCTGATATCAGTATGTGGCAGAGGGTTGCTAATGTAGCACAATTGACAAGCAAGGGAGTAGCAAGTAAGCTCTTGATGCCATGGAAAAGCAAACACGATCCTTCAAAACTTTAAAGTTTGGAACAACAAGTGTATGGGATTCATAGAACACCGGGGTATTAAAAGGCCAGTTGACCGGGCCACCCACAAAGAGCTCGACGTGGGGCCCGACCGCCATCCTGGGATCAAAGGTGGAGGTGTGCCGCTGATAGTCACACGCACTCCAAAATAAACCGTGACTGTGGTCTAGTACGATTGGCAGCCCAGCATACTACCTTAGCGGTCCTACCTAGAACATGCATGTCAAGAGTACAACTAACCACATCGACTAGGAGCGTATGTGGATGCATGTCTCCTTGGTACATTGTCTCCTATGTGTGCTAAGCAGAAGGCGAGCACATTATGATTAGAACGCCACAACGCTCTTGAGCACAACTGAACATAATGGTTTGGTTGCTATTCTTGCACTTGGCTGGGAAGGAGGCAATGCATATTCCATTGTTTGTGGGCTTTGAGCTTCAATTCAGTTTAACTACATGTAGTGATGTGGTGCGTGTGTTTGAACGGAGTCAAGAGGTCAGTTACGTGTCTTACACCCATCACTAATGGAGAAAGGGGTCATTAGATGATCGCAATGTAGTAAGATACACCATTTTAAAAAACAATTCCACGGCATGCAAACCCTCCCGGTTTACTATACAGACAGTATTCAAACCCTAGTCCAAAATACATTCGTGGTTTTGGTTTTTGTATGGGCACAAGCTCCTGTTGGGCCATGCGGTAGCGAGGCCCAACAGGTTCCTTTTCAATGCATGTAGAGTCTTGGATCCCACGTAAAAACCGAAATCAAACCCTCCCCACTACAATCACAAACCCCTCGATAGAGAAAGTTGTGACTCTTGTACAAAAGCACTGATGTCAGCATTCCAAGGTAGCGTGTGTATTACATCGCTTTGATGCGAGTTTCACATCAAAAGCATTCAAACCCCGTATGTGACATAATTGTTTGAAATCTCGTTTTGGGGGCATATTATAGCTAAAACAAATTGTGGCATATTCATCTTGCACCCGTCCACAAAATCATCGAGGACGCCATGCTCATTGTTATTCCAGCAGAACATGGATGATCCATAGGGATGAGATACAAAACAGAAGACGATTCGGTATCTTGCGACAATTGGATAATCTCTATTAAGCAGTAATTTTACTTCAATGACAACAGCCGGACATGCAAAGCGCATATCTACAATGACAAGGATCAGAATGAGGCATACCTGGGATCTTGGACGCTTCAGTCAAGTGACCCGTGCGATGCCGCGTTGTGGGTGGTCCCTTCAAGAAAATTCACCAAGAAGTCAGGGGAGTTCAAGAATGTTGAGGTGCGTCTTTTAAAACTTATAGTGATGTGGATAATTTGATTGAATAGTATCCAAACATCCCTACGTTTCTAGAAAATTCTGTCGACCATGCTAAACAGTGGTCAAACTTTTCAGGAAGTTTGTGAACAAAACACCAAAGGTCGAGGCAGGTGGCCAAAATGCCCTAAGCCAAATGGCATAAAAGTCTCGAGGTCGACAAGCGATGGGCCACAAACGTAACAAGAGATGTCCCCACCTAAGTGTTTATGGATTGTGTACATCTAGGACGAAACACTTCCCTGTGTTTAGCCATGACATCTGGACGTGTTAGCCGACATAGGCCGGTGACACTTGTGATAGCCGTCAATGAGATGGCTGACGACGTGAAGGCTGTCATAAGGTTGCCAACTATTGTTCATAGTGTTGTAGGCATGCCACTAGACAATTTTTTGTTTTTCTTTGTTTTTTTCATCACGTCGATATCCTAGAATTTCCCCAGTGCCGTACAATGAAGTACTCTTTATCTCCATCCACTTGTATGGAAGGTGGGAGAGCGACATCTCCACGGAGGAATTTCTGACTGTGGTCACAGTAGTGCTTCAGCTTGCTGACGTGAAAGACCGAATCATCATTATGTCTGATATGTGAAGTCAATTGAAAACTAAGATTTGCATTCACTCGATCCCAAATGGTCCCAAGCATTACGGTGTGAGATTTGCAAAGTCTTGTGCGTGTGCTTTCATGTTTGCAGAGCTGAGTAGGATTCAATCACCTATGTAGAACATTTTGTTGTTGTGATGTCGGTTTGTTGCTTGCTTCACTGTCACGTGTGTCTTCATGAGGATCCGACATACTTCCTCCCAAATGCTAAAAATTCATGACGATGTATGCGAACTGTCAAATTCTTGCTTTGGCTCTGCAATCCTGCCGGTGTGGCGGGAAATTTGCCATAGACCACCTCCGACTGAATTTTACCCATTGTAGTGGAATCTGCTAGGTTATATGTGATTTTCGCAGTCAAGAGTTTCACCACCCAAACATTCCCATGAAGCTCGCATACAACGAGGAGAAGCGGAGAAGTAATCTTAGTGTTTGATTCCTCTTCTCTGTTTGCCCTTCGATCTTATGATGGAACGTCGTTGATAGCTGGATCCGACTCTCGTAACACGTCATCACTTCATGCCAGAAACAGCTAGTGAAGCACCCATCTCTATCGCTAATAATGGTACGTGGCACTCCGTGTAGCCGCACAACATGGCTTAAAAGTAACCGTGTTTTTCCTTTGAGAGTGATTGTGGTCATCACCGGAATGAAGTGGGACATGTCTGAAATTTTTTCCATGATTACAAGGGTTGTGTCATGTCCCTCCGGCAAGCAGCCCCGTAACGAAGTTTATGCTGATGTCGATCTGTGGTTCTTTTGGAATGGGGAGCAGTTGGAACATTCCAGTGGCCTTGTGTGACGAGATTCTAGCGGCTGGCAGGTATAGCACAATTTGTAAAATGTTACCACGTCAAACTACATGTGATCCCAACAGTAACACATATCTAACTTCTTGAGCATCTTGTACTGGCCAAAGTGTCCACCTAGACCAAAATCGCAACACTCCTCCAATCGCATCCTTTGTATCTCCTTGTTCAGTGGTAGGACGACTTGGCGAGTGAATATTGTCGCTGGTACGGGTCGTCGAACCAGAAGCTAGTTTTTTCGTACCCGCCAAACTCCTCGTAACCATTCTCCAACAACATCACGAGGGTCGGGTATCATTTCAAAAGAAACATACTGATCTTGGCCATCAACTCTGGTCATCAACCAGGAAAAAAATGTACTCAACGCTGTAGTTGAAGTTGGGCTCAGATTCTGCTGAACATTGATACCTCTGAGTGCGTGGTGGTCGGTGCAGACAACATATCGTTGAGATTCCATAGAGCACCACCACGCATGGAACACATGTACCACCACTAACATTTTCACTTCGTAAAACACAATACTTAGCACTGGGTTAAACACTTTTCTTAACATGATAACTAGTTATCCTCCACCCCCGTTGTCTTAGAGGAGAACGGCTAAGATAGGTCAATGGAACTTGTTGCTAGACATGATTTAGTACACCATTGGTTCCAACAATTGCAGGGTTGGCACCGAGGTCAATGTGCTTTTTCAAGAGTTGAATATTCTTCTTCACTATCTCCCCAACTTCACTTGGTGGTTTTACGAGTGAGATCGGAGATAGGTGTTGACCCCCAGACGTAGTCCTTTCCTGGATTTTCTTAATTGATTTTTGGCGTTAGAGAATTAATGACTGTCTCCACATTCTTTGGGTCCATGGTTATCCATCCACTCCCAATGATGTGGCCCAGCAACTTGATCAAACTATGACCACAGTCACACTTTGACAATTCTCTGTAGAAGTTCTATCTTCATTGAATCTTGAGAACATTTTGGAGATGCGCATTTTGCCTCTCAAGGTTGGTTGTACACTCAACCAATCCGCTATCACATGGAAAACTGCAAACCTGTTGGCACCCCAAATGACGATCAATACGAAGGTGAAGGCCTCCATGTCACCAAGCAACAAAACAGAACAAAGGGAGATGCAAGAAATCCCCCACCAGTCCGCCGTGGGTAGTATCATGCACGCCACAGTAGGGACTTGTCCGGACATCTGCTATGCTGTGGGACAAGTGAGGAGATTTGTGGCTAGCCCAGGACCACAACATTGGTAGGAAGTCAAGCGCATCTTGCGCTACCTACAGAAGATGCATCGCATGGGCCTTGTCCTTCGAGGTCAAGAAGGTACGGACCCCCTCCGCCTAAAGTGCTACACCGACGCCGACTGGGGAGGAAATCTTGTCGGCCGCAAATCCACCTCTGGATACGTGTGCGTCTTGAATGACCTTGCCATGTCATGGGCCAACAGGAATCATGATTATGTTTCCGTGTCCATAGCTGAGGCATAGTACCTTACTGTCACCCATATTTGTGCAAATGAAATATTTTGTTTTGCCCATGTGTCACATAAAGAATTCCTTCTCACCAAAAGTACATGTCCAGACACGTGATGCACGTTTTACCTTCCCAGAAAAGGAACTTTTCCCAGAAAATTCCTCGTTCAAAAAATTCAAAAAAGACCAAACATAGGAGAGCATAGATGGGACTAAGAAGAAAATGATACAAAGGGACTAATATGGATGACACTATGGTACGTTGCTCTGTCTGAGTTGTGCAAGGAGACTGAGTGGCTGTGCAGCTTTCTTGGCAAAATGACAGTGCCACAGAAGGACGCCACTGTCATACATGTGGAAGGCATGAGTGCTATTTTGATGGCTGAAGATGAGATCATCGCCCGGCAAACAAAGCAAATTGACATACGTTACCACTACTGAAGTGACCTGCTCATGAAGAACGTGGTGGACTTGCAGTACTGCGTAACCAAGAGCATGCTTGTTGACTGCATGAACAAGCCAATGGAGAGCAACTTGCACTTTGTAGGCATTCGCGGTTTTGGCATGAGGGGCGCGGCAGAGGAAGGGTGAGCCACAAGGCATTGATGGATCCCAGTGAACGACACATGGACAGTGGTGCAAGGGAGAGATTTGTTGAATGATATGCACCTTGTCCACTAGCTAGCTAGCTGGCTACACGGACAGACAAGGCATGCATTGGTCTATGGAGTACGCCCCCTTGGTCTATTCTGAGATAGGCCAGGAATACATTGCCCGTAATGGGTATGTCCCTTGGAGATCATCATAGGAAACACACCTTTGTGGCCTAGTTGGAACAGGCACCGGAGGTCATGGGTTGCGGGTTCAAACCCTGCAAAGGCTGCTGTTTTATTTGTGGCCCAAAATGGGACAGGAAGCTTCTAGGATGCTTACTAGAGTCTGCCTTGAGGATGGCACTTGGCGTTCTCAGGACGTGCCAAGTAGGACTGTAGGTTGATGTTGGCTTTTGTAGAGCTATTGCGAGCAGAAGCATTAGCAAAGCTCTGCAAGTATACCCTACATGCATCCATTTACAATTCTTGCCTTTGAGACTCCTCATAGAGTGTCCA
This sequence comes from Penium margaritaceum, assembly GCA_023375785.1. Taxonomy (NCBI): domain Eukaryota; kingdom Viridiplantae; phylum Streptophyta; class Zygnematophyceae; order Desmidiales; family Peniaceae; genus Penium; species Penium margaritaceum. The sequence goes on along the minus strand of SZWC01006790.1, from coordinate 7,182 downwards.
ACCAAGGGTATACATTAAAGACGTTCATGCGGACTTTGTGAGGTTGCAAGCTGAACAAACCTAAAGTGTGGATCCCTCGTTCGAGGGTGACATGTTATCTCGGTTGCAATACCAAGAGCGGTTGGCGGCCTCCCATGTCGGGACCAGTTTTCTAGACCGTTGCTATCAAGTGCATTGACACTTTGGCGGTTAGCCGGGCTTTGTACCTGTCCAACGTGCCGTCCAACTTCCACTTGCGGCAAAAAACCCACTTCACCCCAATTGCTTTACGGCCTAGGGGAAAGTCCACCAGCTCGTACACAGCATGCTCATCAATGGTAGCTAGTTCCTCCTTACAAGCAGCTTCCCATTGGGCACCATCAGGTGTGGCCTTGGCCACACGGAGGCTCAATGGATCGACTGCCTGCAAAGACGGCCTGGCTATCAGCAAGCAAGCGCTGCCAAGGCCAGCTGGAGCACGCGACAATGAGACAGAGACAGCATGTTGATGCTCTTGAGAAATCAGAGCATAACCCAATGCGGATCCGGGATGTAGGTCCGCTGTGACAAGGGCAAGGACAGTCAGATCCAAGGCCTTCATCCCTAAGTCCCCACTCACCATAGTATGAGAAGGGGGCATGGGACGGAGGTCATTGGCTGGGGGCTGCCGAACAATGGCAGGACGCATGCTTGATGGAGGCACTGAGGTGCGGGGACGAAGATGACCACGATGAGTGCGTGAGTGTATCGGACTAGCACTAGAGGATTTGGTGTGCTGGGGTCGAGGAGGCAAGGTCACGACGGATTGCTCCACTAGAGTGACTGATGTAGGAAGACTATTGGATTGGTCAACTAAGGCAATGACGAGAGGAATTGAAGAATTGGACTCATTTGCTTGGTCGACAAAGTCAACGGCCGAAGAAATGGACTCAGTTGCCTGGTTGGCGGAGTCAGCGGCTGAAGAAGTGGACTAAGTTGCGTGGTTGGCAGAGTCAATGGCCGAATGAGTGTACTCAGTTGCGTGGTCAGCCGTATGAGGAACAGACTCAGATGGAGGCTCTAGTGTGGTGGAAGTGTCTGGTGTGTGTGGGGGTGGAGGTGACTCAGTGGAATCAGGGAGCCTGGATACTCATGGACAAGGAGCAACATCATGCACTGGTGCCGAATCTCCCCAACGCAATGGCGGCAACATGCCTAGAAGGATCCCGGCATGTATAAAAGGGAGATCGCATGAGAAAAGCTCTTGAGAGAACAGAGCATCAAGCAACTCGATGATGCGATAGTGGACAGGGTCCTAGAACCTCCAGGCCTTCTACTGATGAGACACCCCGAGAAAGGTACAGAGGCGACCACGGGGAGCCGACTTGCCGTCCTGCTGGTCCTCTAGGAGCAAGGCGTTGGCGACACAACCCTCGACGCACGCGGAACGAAGATCTGGACACTGGTAGGGATTGACAGGACGGGGCTGAGGACCATGGGGAACTCTGTTCCAAACCTAGAAGAAGAAGCCCTCGGATAAACCAGAAGAAGCCCTCGGATAAACCAGACTCAATGCGCATAGTGCGGAACGCATCAGCCATGGTGCGGTTCCAGCGCTCAGAGACACCATTCTACTTCAGAGTGTAAGGTGCAAACATCTCATGTCTAACGCCACGGCTCTTGAGAAAAGCATGTGCCTCCCCCATAAAATCACCACCTCGGTCTGAACGGAAGCAGCAAAGGGGAAGACCACACTCGAGCTTTGCGGCGAGGAGCCAATCTCGAATCACGGCTGCTTTGTTTCTCTTCTACCAAAGGCAGAACATTCATTAAAAATGGGAGTAGTCCTTAGTGAGGTTGAGAACTTAGCAACCACGCTCCGCAACCGACTTGACAGGCAAGGGACCCATGAGGTCAGAATGGACTAGCTCAAGCGGGTGCAAGGCGCGAGAAGAAGAAACAAGATAAGATCCTGTGCATCTTGCCCTGAGCGCAGTGGATGCGTTCAGTTTTTCAACTTAAAGGGAATTGGATCGAGGCCAAGGGTGCATGTGATGCATTTTCTGAACGGCAGAGCTGTGAACGTGGCATAAGCAACGATGGAGGAGGTGATTATGTTACGGGAACAACGTCCTTGTGACAAAGACGTGCGCCCCGTCCAAAGACAGGGGCAAGGACATGGAAGACATACTAGTCACTGGCCACAAGTCATCACAAGACTTTGCATGCAACAACATATGACCAGAGAAATGAAGAGTGACCGTACCGATGCCACGGGAGTGCAAGACATCCATGCTCATGGAATGGAGAGTAATGGAAGACAGAAGGCTGAGCTCATGGCCAGGCACATATAGCACATCAGTGACGTGGACGTCGCCAGACGGACCCCGAAAACAAACAACACCAACACCACAAACAAGTAGGACCTGATCGTATCCAGTCCAAACACTCAGGACATCGCCAACCAGACCAAGCATACTGAATGCCTGACAACAAGACATCATGTGATACGTAGTACCAGAATCGATCTAGGTGCCATCTGGATCACGGATAGACGCGATAACGTTGCACTGAGTGACCAGACATGACACGGGCAACAGGCGATGCGCATGAGACTACGATGCAAAGCATGTCTGCCAATCATCAAGCCAGGCAACATCATCCAAGAGGGGAGTAGGCACAGAGAGGTCATCCATAGGGGGGTCTCCACGGAAAGCAGTCTTAGTTTGACAACTTTCCGTGACCTCCTAACTAGCGGACACACAATTCATACTTCGCTTGGGCTGACGAGGAGGGATGCCAAGATAGTGCGCAATGAAATGCTCCAGCTGGCACTCCCAAGTAGAGGGCCCGGGAGTTTGGAGGTAGTGCACCGTGGTCATGCCAGATGGAGGAGCTGAGGTGTAGTTGATCTGTGATGTTTGAGGTGACCACGATGGATACGGAGTCCATGTAGAAACAGGTCCGAAAGAAGGCATGAACGGAGTGGGGGATGTATTCATGATTGTTGTAGTGCCAGTGGAAGATACTGTTGCACATGAAGTGGAGGAAGGGCCAACAGGAGAGGTGTTAGTAGTGGCGGTAGTAGCTGTAGCGGTACCAAGGCGCCGCTCATGCTCGTGACGCATAGCGCTGACAACACGAGACTCGTCAGTGGGAAGTGGGCATGTGTGCCAGCCATGACCCGGCTGGCCACTATTGTGGCAGACAAGGCAGATGCTACGAGAGGAGCTATTTTTGGACAGCTGCTGGGTCTTGCCCTTCCCTTTCTTCCCACGCCCCCCCTTATGATAGCCACCACCATACGTGGCTCCGACGGCACCAGGGGTCCCAGTCAACGAAGCCGTAAGAGAGGTTGAGCTGTCAGCTGCTAATGCCTCTACGTCTCCATGCTGCTTGCGAGTGTCATGAATCGCCTCCTCCCAGTCCAGGAACCGAGCATAGAACCACGACATCAAAGTGCCATGAGATGCCATGGCCTCAAAGATCTCAATGTCAAAGTCGACGAGGATCTTCGCATAGTCGGGAGTCGCGCCATTCTTGATGATGAGAAAAGAGGAGAGCGGGGGCGGGCTGGCCTTGCCAAGCCGACGGACAAGATCACATGCGCGTCACCAATTCGCGGTGACAGACTCTGAGTCACCCATCTTGAGGTTGCTAAAACTCCTGAAGAGGCAACTGACAATGGCCTGGCCAGAAGGACGGCAAGGATGTGTGAGGGTACTCCAGGCCTCACGGGGGTAAGGGTCGGTACCGGTAGTAGGATCGTTGATGAAGGGCTCGAGGTCAGTGCGATCACTCTCTGGTGCGGCGAAGATAAGGGCCCTAGTTACACGGCCTGCGTCGAACAACTACTCGGGGATAGAGGAGTTGTGCTTCAAGGTATAGTAGGGCCAGAGACCCTCACCCTGAGTCCACAGGCAAAACAATAACTCCCGGGACGCAAACTCTCCAAAATCAATGTCATGTGGCGGTGTCTCAAAATCCTTTGGCCTGCCTTGACAACTGGCGACCGTGCCTAGGGACCCTATGAAACTGGAGACAGAATACTGCTGCTGCTTCTTGTGGTGCTTGGCTATGTCTGGGTCACGGCAAAGACGATGGGGCGAGGTTGACCACGAAGAGGCGGTTGGACTGTTACAGTTATGACAACCTGTAAGGTGGCTAGGAGTATCCGCAGGTCGTCAACCGATTGCTGAGGAGTGGTGACAGGGATAGTCGGCGGCGTCGCGCTAGCAGAACTGGATTATATGGCACTAGCGGTACCGGGTCCGACCATGGTAACGGGTGGCGGACGCTGCCACTAGTACTCTGTTCATTACTGAGTGACAGTAGAAGTTGTAAAAAAACAGTGACTACTTTTTTGGGCGATTTGTTTGAAGGAGACAAACTCGCGTTTGTTTTTCCAAAAATACCCAGCCAGTTCTCGCAACCCCCCCTCAAGAAATTATTGAAATGCCCAGTTTTGTTTTTCTGTGGTAGGTGGCCAGCCACCTATCAGAGATGCGCAGAAGCCTGCGCGAATTCCACGTGGCTTCTGCGGCACCTGTTTCTATCACTGTTGTTGCCGTTATTGTCGCTGCTACTGTTGCCGCTACTACTGATGCTTCAACCGCATGATGCTGCTAGTATCGATTTTGCTGCGTGCTGCTCTTGCAATCACCAAGAGCTGCTGCTACGGTTGTTGCTACTACTACTGCGGTTGCTGCTACCGCTGCTGCTGCCACTGCTACTAGTGCTACGGCTGCTTTTGCTGGCACTGTTGCTGCTGTGATTACTGATGCCGCGCTGTTGCACCTGCTGTTTCGGGCTGCTCCAGCTCCCACACCGCTGATGCGCGGTACTCAGCTGCCATGCGGTTGATGCTTCTAGTACAACTATTGTGTGACTGCTACTAATGCTGCTGCTGCTGCGGCCTCACTACTACCGTGTGGCAGGCAGCGAGTGAGGAGGAGTGAGAGTCCAGATTTTTGTTCTTCTCGGATCTCCCATCACCGGGCTTAGCGGGGCTGAATCCACAGGTGCTGACATGGCTGCACTCGTGTAGCGAGAGGGCCAGTTTGGCCTTCCCCGCCCTCTCAGCGAGCGAGGGCTGGCTGGTGGCCAGCCACGCGCTAGCCACCGGCCAACTGGCAGCCGGCCGGCTGGGTGGCCGGCCGCCGGTTAGGTGACCAGCCGACCACCCGCCGGCCAGCCCCAACTGCCGATTGAGCTGGGGGCTCGATCAGCGGATGGAGCAGTAACATTGATAGTAGGGCAGGATGCCAACAATTACGAAGGCGACGAGGATCACGATCATAGCCATTGTCGTGCGGCAAACTCGAACCGATCGCCGAAGAAGGGAAAGATGCTTGTCATATCGCTTGAAGCTGCCAGTAGCAGGGAGGCTACCGAGAGTAGCAAATTCACTAAAAGCAGCCACACTAGAAGTTCTCGTGAGAACGAGCCGGAAAAAATCACCGCCAAGGCAATTCACAATGACCACCAAATGCTTGCTGGTTTGGCTGTCAAGGCAACGGACCGACTCAGGATCACCACTGACGGTGGAGGTGCGCACCACCCAAAGGAGTGGGGGTGGAACTCCATTCCTAGGATGTGGCCGCGATGGGGCAGACCAGCGCCCACTCAAACATTGTCGCTGACGACAGCCTCCTCTGGAAGGTGGGACTCCTTGGAGGCATGTACGTGAATCATACAAGGCGACTCGGTACGCTCGATGGACTCGGCACCATTCGGTGCTCCAATTGGACACGTTTTGTTGTGTCCATGTGTAAAGTCATGACTGAATTTAGTGCACACGTGATTACGGTATTCATACAAAAATGGGATTCAAACCATAACAGTTCAGCGATGTGAAGAGAGGAAACAAAAAAAGGTGAAAACTAGAAGTAAACAAGGTTCCAATGCTGCACTAGAGGTGCACAGGGCTACATAGTAGAAAAAGCATACATAAGTTTTTTTCAATGATTATTTGCATTCACATGTTTCTTAAATCAATAGCCATCCATGTGTAAATGGTTGTATGTACATGTTTATCTATTCTAACATCCACACCTATACCTCTACCTATATCTATTCATATATTTGTACCTATACCTATACATATACCTATAGTTATACTTTAGCCTATACATATATGGATACCTATAACCACATCTACACCGATACCTATACGTCTACATTTACATCTACATCTTCATCTACATCTACATATACATCTACATCTATATCTACATCTACATCTACATCTATATCTACATCTACATCTATATCTACATCTACATCTACATCTACATCTACATCTACATCTACATCTACATCCACATCTACATCTTCATCTACATCTAAAGCTGTATATACATCTACATCTACACCTACATATACATGTACACCTACCTCTACATTTACATCTACATCTACATCTACATCTACATCTACATCTACATCTACATCTACATCTACATCTACATCTACATCTACATCTACATCTAAATCTACATCTACATCTACATCTACATCTACGTCTACATCTACGTCTACATCTACATCTACATCTAAATCCACATCTGCATCTCCATCTACATCTACATATTTATCTATATCTACATCTACATCTACATCTTCATCATCATCTACATCTCCATCTACATCTACACCTACATTTGCATCCGCATCTACATCTACAATTGCATCTGCATTAGCATCTTCATCTACATCTACATAAACATAAACATCTACATCTATATACACATCTACATATACATCAAAATCTACATCTACATCTACATCTAAATCTACAACTACATCTACATCTACATCTATATCCAAATCTACATCTGCATTTACATCTACATATGCATCTGCATCTATATCTATATCTATATCTATATCTATATCTATATCTATATCTGTATCTATACATTTATCTATATACTAGTCTATGTATTAATCTATATCCATATCTATATCTATATCTATGTCTATATCTATATCTATATCTATATCTATATCTATATCTATATCTATATCTATATCTATATCTATATCTATATCTATATCTATATCTATATCTATATCTATATCTATACCTAAATCTGTATCTATATCTATATCTATATCCATGTCTATGTCTATATCTATATCTATATCTATATCTATATCTATATCTATATCTATATCTATATCTATATCTATATCTATATCTATATCTATATCTATATCTAT
>SZWC01006789.1:83437-107476 GCA_023375785.1 Penium margaritaceum | reverse complement strand
ACTCACATGCCGGTGTGGACCGCACGGGAGGCGTGCCACTCGAGGCTGGCGTGGCATCGCCAGCTGGGGTCAGACCCACGGCGGACGCAGGCGCGTCTGTGACCGGAGACAGGGACAGCTCAGCGCCAGACACGGACGCGGGCGTAGGATCAGACTGAGCTGCAGGGTCAGACTCAGACTCAGACGCGGAAACAGACGCAGGATCAGACGCGGAGGCAGACTCGGACGCAGACGTGGACACGGGCGAGCGCGGAGAGTCAGGGGCAGAGGAACGAGCCACAGACGGGGCGGGGCTGGGGGTGCCGGTGGGCACAACCGCTGGGGACAGCCCCGGGGGTGCCGGCGACGGAGTGACCACACTGGACGGGGGCACTGTGCCCTCCGGACCAGGAGCCTCCCCCTCACGACGGGGACCGGAACACCCAGGAGCATGAGCAGCACGCAGAGTGTGGATGCGAGCAAGGTCGCGGAAGGCGAGATGCTCGAAGAAGAGAGCGTCACGGGACTCCACGATGCGGCGGCGCTCGGGGTCCCAGAACCGCCAGGCCTTTGACCGCGGGGCGACGCCAACGAAGGCGCAGAGGCGGCCCCGCGGAGAGAGCTTGCTCCCCTGCTGCTCCGGTGTGAACCAGACGCAGGCAAGGGAGCCCCAGACACGGGCGAGACGCAGGTCCGCGCGACGCCCATACCACAACTCGTAGGGCGTGCGGTGACCCGGGAGAGGACCGTGGGGAATGCGGTTCCACACCCAGGTCATGTATGCCATGCCCTCAAAGGCAAAGGCCTCAGGCATGGCACTGTCGGCGCGCATGGCGCGGACCGCATCCTCCATGGTGCGGTTCCAGCGCTCGGAGACACCGTTCTGCTGGGGGGTGGCGGGAGCAGAGAGGTTGTGAAAGACACCGAGCTCGGTGAAGGAGCGGGCCATGTCGCCGAGGTACTCGCCGCCACGGTCCGAGCGAAAAGTCTGAAGGCGGTGGGGAGACGGTGACGTGCTGCGACGAGCTCGGTTCGCTGCATCCACGCCTGCCACATCCAGAAAGTGGAGGGTGGCCCATCGCAGAAGGGTCCCGTCGCTCGCCATGTCGCGCAGTAGCGTCTGGTCGAAGTTGCTGAAGACGCGCGCGTAGTCGGGGTGGATGCCGTAGAGGATGATCTGGAGGGCGGAGTACTGCGCTGGAGCGTCGTCTCCAAGATCCTCGTACAGTTGGATCGCCCGGCGCCAGTAGTCGGCTGCAGACTCCTGAGCAGTCTGGCAGAGGGAGTTGAAGTCGGCGAGGCGCTGGGATGTCAGCGCCAAGGTGGCCCCCTCAAACAGAGTGACGGCCAGTGCCCATGCCGCGTACGGGTCAGCTCCTGCCCCGGTCAGCGAATCGCCAAGGAACCGACTGAAGTCCTTGGTGAAGTCGGGGGCGGCCTTCATCAGGCCGGAAGCTGCGCGGACTGCCATGTGTGTCTGAGCAGGGTCAGACGCCTGATATGGTGCGAGGTAGTAAGGGAGGACTCCCTCGCTCATGGCCCACATGCGAAAACGTGGCTCCCAGGACTTGTAGTCATTACCAGTCCGGAAAACGGGCGGGTCTGACTCAAACCACTTGGGTGGCTTGACCGTTGGCAGAGCAACGGCCGAAGCAAGTGCGGGGCCAGGCATCGAGGAGGCAATTCCCTTACCCAGGCGGGCCCGCAAAGCCAGCTCCTCAAAGCTCAGTGGGCGGCGAGATGAGCCGGGGTCCACGTTGGAGCTGGAGCTGGTGCCCTGGAGGGCCGCATTGGCCTCACGCGCTCTGCGACGCGCCTCCAGGCGGACGAGGCGCGCTCGGAGCACCTCTTCCTCGCCCTCCTCGCCTGAGNTGTTGCTGCAGTGGATGCTGCTGCTGCTGCTGCTGCGACTGCTGCTGCCGCTGTGGTGATGATGGCGGTGGTCGACGTTGACCGCTGACGGCGCTGCCCTCGGCAGCTGCATCGGCGGCCATACTGGAGGAGGTTGGTTTCGGCATGGCGGCCAGCTTCCTCCCCTGTTTTTCCCTCCGCAAAAGCTCCTCCGTGGAGCGTCTCCGCGGAAATTCTCCTCCGCGGAGATTCCTTCTCCGCGGAACTCCTCCGCGGAGCTTCTCCGCGGATACCCTCCGCGGTGAACTTCACCGCGGAAGTTTAACCGTGGATCACCGCGGATCACCGCGGATTATTGCGGTTGAACGTGAAGTGCCGCGGAGTACCGCAGAGTGCCGCGGTTTACCGCGGTTCACCGACAGTGACCGTGGTCACCGCGGTCGCGCCGGCGTGGAACGCGACGGCTGCGGAGGTCTGCGGTCGACCCGTTCTGCACCCGCAGCTCCGCGGTCGCCGTTGTTTTCCCTGAGCGGTCGCGGAGATGGAGCTGCGCGGAGGTGGAGCTGCCGCGGAGCTGTGCGGATCCGCGGAACACCGCTGGTCTGGACCGGCGACGTCACCGCGAGGTGGCGAATGCAGAACGTTGAGTGCCTCCGCGGCACTCGACGCGTGTTCCGACGCGGTCGCGTGGTTGTCGCGTCCGCTGCGGAAGCTATGTCACCGCGGAGCACCGCGGAACGACCGCGGAACGACCGCGGATCGGCCGCGGAACGACCGCGGATTCACCGCGGATTTTATAAAACGCGGTCGAAGTGGTGGTGGATCCTCCCAGGACCTCCCGCCGAGACCGTGGGCACTGCTGCTGCTGCTCCTCAAGGCAACGGCTGCGGTTGCTCACGACTTCTTCGGCTGCTGCGTCTCTGCTGCGCAGCTATGCGAGCACTGGCTCGCCGCTCTGATACCATGAGAGACAGCTCCTAGCACTGTTGTTGCTAGCGTGGCAACTCAAGCCTGCTAGCTAACTCACTAACACACACAGGTGAAGGTGAGAACAGCAAGGGGTTGGCTAGGGACACAAACACAAGTGTCATAAGCTGCAAATATTTGAAATGTGCAGAGAGAGTTGACAACTGAGGTCTGGCCAACCTAAATAGTGCCACGGACCTAGTGGATGCAAACACACACGGCGCACAATCGGCGCTATTTTTCTAGCAGGACAAAACAGTGGCAAAAGCACAGTTTTGGTCACAATTCCCTGCAGACACGTCAGAACGNCACACACAGGTGAAGGTGAGAACAGCAAGGGGTTGGCTAGGGACACAAACACAAGTGTCATAAGCTGCAAATATTTGAAATGTGCAGAGAGAGATGACAACTGAGGTCTGGCCAACCTAAATAGTGCCACGGACCTAGTGGATGCAAACACACACGGCGCACAATCGGCGCTATTTTTCTAGCAGGACAAAACAGTGGCAAAAGCACAGTTTTGGTCACAATTCCCTGCAGACACGTCAGAATGACGAGCCGTTTGAACCAGAACGGCCACGTCGACAAGATCTACATCCTGATAGGCTGCACGCCTACGTGCTCTGACACAGCACGAGTCTACAAAATACGGAAGTCTTCTGGGCGCCCGTCGCCACCGGCTGCCAGTCTGCTGCCGCCGTCGCCAGTCTCAAGGATCTGCACGTGAATGGACATGAGCCGAGGGGTCACCGTAAGCTGTGTACAACACACACAACAACAATATGGTCAATTTATCCAAAACAAAAACTGAGCAGAAACTTTACTGCGAAAGTCTCACTTTGAGCGCCGCCAATAAATTCATGAATGAAAAGCTATGAAATCTAGAGAAAGTGGACGGCCCGAACTGCCTTAGCATGGACATGGTCATGTCCATGCTAAGGCAGTTCGGGCCACCCATTCAGATCGACTTATAAATTTGAAAATCGTAATCATATTTGAGCTTGTGATGGCTCATGAAGCAGATATGCTTGAAATTTAATGCACTTCCAAAGGCACATCACCTCGCATGAGGATAGTGCATGAGACAGAATTATCTAGCCAATTTATCTGAACTCGATTTCAATTCAATGCTACTATAGTATTAGACGGAATCCTTAGCCAACTAGGCCAACTAGGCGTGGTGCTTAAGGGTCTCCGACGCTCAAGCCATCCCACCCAACCACCCACTTGCCAGGGACCCTGGCTCCATCCACATGGCACCAATCGCGAGTTACACTACCCCTGGCTAGGAGTGAGGCGCGCTAGGCTTCCGCACGTCGGACAGGGAACCTCGCACTCTGATACGAATGTAGCGGACTGGACAGAATACGTGGACAATTAGGATAAAACCGCGATGCTTGTGGGTCTTCGACCTTTAAGCCATCCCATCCAACTGCCCATAGGCCACGGACCCTTGCTCGATCCATGTGGCCCCGGTCGCACGCTACAGCAATTGGGGCAAATTTGTACTAGACGATGCACTGATCAGTCGCCAGTGTTATACTGAGCGGACCGTAGGTGGTTCGTGTTACGCCGAGCGCAACGTAGGTGGTGGTTCACAAGGATGAGCTGTTTTACAAAAGACGACTGGAAGATTTAGGGAACATGGACGATTTCCATCAAGCGGTAAGTGTACTTTGATAACAAGTGTCGAGTGAGTCGAGCACATGTGTATAATGCTGAGAATGACAGTGAGGCATATGTTGGCTCTTCGGCGCTCGAGCCGAGCGATGTGTGCAATGTCACGTCGTAAATGGCTCCTTTTAGAAGGTCCGCCAAGAAGTGGAGGGGCTAAAAAAAAATTGAGGCGCTTCCTCAAAGGTTCTAGCGTCATCAAGAAGTCGATCGAACAATGTCGAAATGTCAATACAACTTGGGACACTTTTTGTTGACCTTTATAGAAGGTGGTGGAAGTTGTCAGAAGATTGTGGAATAGAACACCGGAGATCGGGGCAACTGGCCAAAATACCCTTGACCGAGCAGTGTACAAATCTTGGAGTCGTTGCGCTCTCGGCCACAAATGTAATCATAGAAAGGCCACCAGCAGAGTTCAGGGACCCCTGTACGTCAGGGACGTAACACTTGCCCCTATCGAGGGGATGCGGTAACCATCTTAGCTGCTATCTGTGTAAAGAAGGACACGGTGTGTGTTACAACGGGACAGACGACACTAAGTTAGGTTGAGAGACGGGAAAGATATGCTTGAAACTGTAAGAGTTGGACAGAATAATGAGTGAGAGAAAAGGATATCCCTTTCACCCTTGGTCAGGCAATCGTACGTGCGAATTGCGTAACGATTGAAACATGGTAAAGTCTGGAAACATCTTTAGGCTACCAAACAGGAACAGGATTTATCTTGGCAACATAACGGGTCGCTCGGGTGGCCTAATAGTAACCTAAAAGAAGCAGCGGAAGCAAAAAAAAGAGCTCTATAGAACATGGCTGACAAAGAGTGGAAGCAATGGTGCCAAAGAATTGGCCCTCACGAATTGGCCATCAGGAAAATTCATGTGTGCATGTAGGGATGTGCAAGGTGAGGGAGAGACCACCAAAGTAGCTGTCAACCACTGTAGCCTTCTTGCATGTGAATTCCATCAAGTCCAGAGGTCACCAAGATAGACATAAAAGCACCCCCCATGACCCGTTGATGCCAGATGCCATAAGCGCAAATGAGGGCCAACCAGCCCAAGAGTTGCTAGGAACACACGAAACTAGGCCAAGAGAGGGGATGTGAAAGATAATGTCATAACTGATCTTGCTCTCCAAGCCGCAGCAAGAGCAGAATGGCAGCCGTAGCAACAGCTACACGAGTAGCCAAAGCAATAGCTGCAGTAAATATGTAGTAGTATAAGTAGCACCGAAGCCAGTCACAGTGGTTATAGAAACAGCAGTTGCATCAGCACCCCAACCCTCCGAAAAAATAGCGGCTACGGTGGCATGTGGTAGCCGCATGCGGTAGAAGTAGCAGCAACCATAGTGACAGCGTCATAGGCCGCCAGAACAGTAGTAGTCACGGCCTGGGCAATAGTGACATTTACAATAGTAAGGACAGTAGCAGTTGTAGCAGCTACATTGGTAGCTTTCGTAGCAATAGTAGCAACAAATGCTAGAGCAGTCGTAGTAGTAGTTGTAGAAGCTATGTTGCGATTGAAGATGCAGCCTAGTCAACAGCAGCAGCAACAACATAAGGAGAAGCGGTAACAACAGCAACGGCAACATGGGCATTACACCGGCCATACGCAACATCGGCAGCATCTGGCAGCCGCACGTAGTAGAGGTAGCAGCAACCGTCTACTTGTTGCTTGTTGTTGGGAAGCTTCTTGGTAGCTTCTTGACTACAAGCCCGTCAATGGATGATTTTGTTGATTGGAAAGCTTGTCAACCGGCGAATCTTGCCAGCCGAGGAAGAAAGCACTTGCTCGCAGGACAAGTGCTGCCGGTGGAGCAGTTCCATCGGCGGACCATGGTACAATTCGGCCCACCTCGTCTGTAGCCCTTCTCGGCGACCCCGTCCACCAACCTCCTCTTTCTCTCTTCTTTCATTTCATTCTTTTTCTTTCCTTTTTTGAAAATTCTTAAGCTTTATTTCCTTTTTTTCTTATCTCCTCACACAACTCTTGGTCGATACCAAGACATATGGGGATTCGTCCCAATACCTTAGGAGACTACCTTTTTAGAAATCTAGTCCCTAGACATGTTCTGAATTTCCTGTGTCTCCTCGTAAAACCTACTATAGGCCTTTCTTTAGATTTTACCTGTGCTGCACTTTTTGGCCGCGATTGACTCACTTCAATTGAGACCCGGATACTTGAGTTTTCATCCTATTACCATGGGATACCTCACACCTACAGGCTTAACAACCCAATACTCACACACATTTATATGTGCCTGGGATAGGGACCATCCATCCTTTATCCTACGTTTGTTTGCATCACTGTTGTTTCTTCGACAACATGACGTCATTGGTGCTACCACCACCCGGTGCCTCTTGGGCGCCGCATGACTCATTTTTTACCATCGTCGCACCACCGTCCATAGTGTATACTCTTTCGTGACTTTCCACATTCATGTCCACTGCCAGTGCACTCTGCTCCTCTCCTTTGGCGGTCATTCCCGGACTCCATCACTTGCAAACAGATTCTCCATCATGTGCCCGCTATCTTTTGCTTTGACCGTCTGATACCTCTTGTGCTGTACATTTGGCGGTAGACTCTAGAGGTCACCATTGTGAGTCGGATAGATTCCTTCGGGGAGTGTCGTTGGCCTGTCGAGATGTGGCTGGTATGTAAACTGAGGACTGGCAACATGTCATGTGTGTGCGTCCTCTAGCACATTGTCTGGGTCGTGCGTTGTCGTCAGCAGCCTTCTCAAGAGCTGTTTCTGCATGTCCCGTTTCTTCTCTTGTCCGTGTTTCTCGTGGTTTTTGGATTCTCAATTCTAGAGTCACTCACCACATGACTTCTTCCTGTGTCACGTTAGTGTCGTTGGAACCTATCGGGTACGTCTGTTTTCTTGTATAGGTTCAGGTCAGATGCTGCTTGTTCAGAGCGTTGGTGCCCTAGGGCTTGCATACAAAGTGAGCATCTGATTGGTCTGCTCCGTTTTCTTGTCGGTTTGCGAATGGAACTTCGTTCATAGCTGAATCCGGCTGGAATAATGTGTCATCAAATCGTACAAAAACGGCTTGTAAAGCGGCCGTCTCCATTGCTGATGATAGTACGTGGCACATCGTACAAATGTACGATCTGGTTAGAAATAGCAACACGGTTCCCTCTGCAGTGACGGTGGTCATTGTCGGGATAAAGTGTGATACTTTTCTTATAAATTTGTCCACCAGGATGAGGATGGAATCATACCCCTTAGGGCTGACTGGCAGTCGCGTTACAAAATCCATGCTTATGTCGGTCCACGGTTCCATCAAAGCAGGTAGGGGTTGGAGTAGTTAGGGTTGCCGCATGTGACAAGATTTATTTTCTCCAACAGGTGTCACAAGATTTGTAGAAAACCACCACATCGGTTTGCATCTTGTTCCATCGGTAGTGCTTCGCAAGCTACTGAGTGTTTTGTCCTCGCCGAAGTGTCCACCTAGACCGGGTGATGTGGCATGGCTCTAATAGCATTCACTATACCTCCTTGCTTGGTGGAACGACGACTGCGTGAGTGAGTTGCCATCGCCAACAGGGATTGTCGAACCAAAACTTGGTTTTGTCGTACCTGCCGAACTCCTCGAAACCCTTGGCAAAGAGCCTCATGAGGTACGGGTCATGTTCGATGAGCCACATGCTCATCTTGGTCATTGAATCTGGTTTTCGACATAGAGAATCCACCGGATCAGTTTTTCCAGGTCGTAGTTGAAGTTGGACTCGAGAAACTCCATCCATTGAGTTTGTTTACGACTAAGATTGGACTGAGTCTTGAGATGTTTCATTGCGTGCTGGTTGGTTCGGAAGATTGATTGTCAGCATTCAAGTAGCACCGTGATGTCTTGAATGCGTCCAACATAATGAGCATCTTTTTTCTCATGCAATGCGGATATGGGATACAACCCGCATAGTATTTACAAAATGTACACGACCGGTTATTCTCCACTGCCGTTTTCTTGTGAGAGAAGAACTCCGATGTCTTCTCCGTCTGTGACCAGGATGTATTCCACCATTGAATTTGCCAATTGCAAGGCTGGCGCTGAGGTCAAAGCGTTTCTCAAAGAGTTGAATGCTTCTCGTTTGATATCTCCCCAATTGCACTAAGTGGTGTTTTGGGTGAGATCGGAGATAGGTGCTAACACTTGTCCATAGTCCTTTGCTTATGGATGGTAATAGATGCAGACGCCCTAAAACAATTGGACTTTCCAAGCATTTGTAGGTGTCAGCCATTAGTGACCACTTCCACCTTTTTCGGGTCCATGGTGATACGTCTACCGCCAATGATGTGGCCTGAAACTCGATCACCTGGGGACCAAAGTCGCAGTTCAAGAGTTCTCTGACAAAATCATCTATTCGTAAAACTTTGAGAACCTTTCGGAGATGTCCATTGTGATCTACCAAGATGCGGCTCTATACCAAGATGTTGTTGAGATACCCCACGACAAAGACGATAAAAAGATGTTGATCATTGCTGCCATAAACTTTGTGAGGGCATTTGTGAGTCTGAACAACATAACTGTGAACTCCGACTACTCGTAGCTGGTGCGAAACATTGCCTTTTTGACATCTTTTTCAGATACATGGATCTGATGATAGCCGTTGGGTAGGTCGACGTAGCCAAAAGACTGGCCCCCTCTGTGTTGGTCAAGAGTTTCATGTGCTCAGAGGAGGTGGTAGAAGTTCGTGATGGCGATGTCGTTCAAAGCTTGGTAGTCCACGCACATTTGTACCTCTCCAGTTTTCCTTTTCATGAAAAGTAGAGGTGGCGTGTAGAATGACATGGAGGGTCTGATAAACCCTTGACCAAGCGTCGCGTTCAGCTGCTACTTGATTTCACAGCTCGTGATTACTCATTTGATAGGTCTCCTTTACCATGAATGTGGTGCTCAACTTCAAGTTCATCTTATGGTCAATTTTCTGCTAGAGGCAGTTCTTGGGACGGGTTTTTTGGGGAAAACCCCTTTGAACTCCTTAAAGAATGTCATGAACTCCTCCGGTACGGCTCTGAACTTCTCATGTGTTGAGGCTGATATGGTTGCCTCCATAGCAACGATATCTTTCGCTTCCCCTGCTCCCATGTTGAACAACCACGCTTGGGCTCCGCGCTTCAGGTATCACTTGGCCATGTCAAAGATATTGATTTGAGATTTTGTGGCTGACGCAACTTTCTCTACTGCTTCCACCTTTGCTCCTTCTTGTAACTGTCATTGTATCATGGTTCGTTCGTCAAGAGGCAGGTGCCACTTTTTGCCATTAATGCTGATGTTGACGGATCTGCTACTCCAGTCAACTCGCAAAAATCTCGCCCAAGGATAACTTTGTGGTTGCTCATTGGGAAAGTTCTTGAGACGGTTTCTTTGAGAAGATCTACAATTTGTAGCCGGAGTAGTTCACGAAGTCAATGGATGTGAAATTGTCCGTCGACGCTTTTTAAACGCCCCTGGTTCGGCTTGCAGCCCCAGCTTCTGAACCATGTCATTGTTGAAAAAACTATGAGAACCTCCTCCATTTGGTGGTCTTGGCACCATTCTGCAAACTTTTACAATCCCTCGGTTGTACTCGTAGTAGTACTGCCAGTTGGTCGTCAATGTACCCCTTGTCAAACTTTGCAACATCATAAACCCTCCCGTGCAGTTACATGAGCTGCTCGGATGGACGATCGGTCGGCACAGAATTCTCCGACTGGATAGGAGCCTTACCGTCTACTCCTCTCCTTTGCCGCTTCCCAATGCCTCTCTCATTTTATGTGCATTCCTCCCCCTTTAGGCTTGTTCTTGTCGCTTTCTAGAGTTGCACGAGATGTTACCCGACCTCTCGCAAGTCTGTTAGAGTCGTTGATTGTGTTGATGGAAGACATCAATCTACATCGGAGATGAGGTGTGTGCCGACTACGACTTCCCTGTGCCACGATAAGAACTATGGCTTTAGGGTCGCCAGCCGATTGTTTCCTACATACGAGCGTTGTAGTCGGCGCTATCGATGTGGTCAACAACTGCAATCATTCACGTACGATCGTAATAGATGTCAAAAATGGTAATTGTTTGCCAAACATCTGGATTGAGGCCTTTGTTGCGGCAGGAACACAGTTCGTCATGGGTGAATTTACTGCTGGTGATGATTTCGTGGAATCTTGAGTGTACTCTGCCATACTGGACCGCTGATGCAAATGTTGGAGTCTGTACCGTACGTCAGATTTCTCGTTCAACTTCTTAGAGCGAGTGAGTCTAGCCTACGCGAGGTCGCTCGACATTTTTGTGGAGCGACCTCGGATTAATCTGATCTTGAGGTATGACACTTGTGGTCGACGATGTGAGAGTGGTTGCTTAAGCCGTTGATTCAACTCTGCTGGTCTCCTACTACTGTTGGATGGATTTTTGATCGGACCACCAAATTTGAGCCGTGCCACACAAAAGCGAGGCCGCGATATCCAAGTGTTGTTAACCCATGAAACAGTGAAGTACACCTCCACACTCGTCAGCGACGTCATGACTGTTGGTTTCTTGGGGTTCACGGGATCAAACTCCTCAGGGAGTGACGGTCAGATCTGAGGTTCACTCAAGATTCCAATATTTCTCTAGGTGGGCACTGTTTCATGCACACGGGAATCAAGTAGCTCCTCCATTGCTGTGTTGAGTTGTTGTATTGAATGGGTGTTGAGCTATTGATTCCAAAAAACTTCTTGTACACGTCTTCGTTGATGCTGGCTTTTCGACTGGTGCCTCCAATCATGCCAGATGTCAAACCAATGGGTAGCGGCGGGGGCAAGGGATTTGTCGGGCCCAACGGGTCTGTCACTGGGTTGGCCGTCAGGTTTGTCGGTGATGTGCCATTTGCCACAAAAGTCACCGTTGCTGCCTTGTTTGCCTGGAGAGTGTCACTGTTTGTGTGTTGTTGATTCTCTATCACTGGAGTATTCACCGGGGACTGCTTCTCGTTGCCAAGTATGCTTGCTCTGTGAACGTTGTCACGAATTACCCTTTGAATGGTGGAGACATGCTAAAGATTCGTGCAAGGTTTTCGCCAACTAGTTGATGCATCGGTTGTCCCCTGCACGTCGTTATGTTGTGATACCTAGTGTTACGCCAAGTGGAATGTATGTGATTTACATGGATGAGGTGCGAGACAAAAGACATTTAAAGGATTTGGGACAAATGGATACTTTGTATTGAGAATTAAATGTACTTTGATGGCACATGTCGAGTGAGTTGAGTACATACATACAATACCGAGAATGAGAATGAGGCATATGTTGGATCCTTGGCGCTTGAGCCAAGCGACGCGTGCAAAAAATGCGTCATGAGATTCTGCTTTGAGAAGCTCCACCGAGAAGTTAGGGGGCTTTGATGATATCAAGGCGCTCCTTTCCAAAAGTGTAGCACCATCAAGAAGTTGACTGAAGAATATCAAAACTCTGACATTCTTTGCGACACTTTCGTCAACCTTTGTGGAAGGTGGTTGAAGTTTTCGTAAACTTCTGGAATGGAACACTGGAGGTCGGGGTAGCTGGCCAAAATACCCTTGGCAGAACAACGTAAATTTCTCAAAGCTATCATGCGATGGGCCACAATGATAATGAAAGAAATGCCCACCCGCGGAGTTTAGGAACTGGTGTACATCAGGGACAAAACAGTTCATAGGGATGAGGTGCGATACAATAGACAATTCAAGGATTTGGGACAAGTAGATAGATATTATTAAGTAGCAAGTGTACTTCTATAACAATTTTCAAGTTAATTGAGCACATCAATGCAATTCTATGAAGGAGAATGAGGCATATGTTAGGTCCTCTGTGCTCCAGGAATCAATGTCAAGCCACGTAGTAAGTGGCTCCTTCGAGAAGCTCCGCCGAGAAGTCAGGGGGCTTCAAGAATATTGAGGTGTAGTTTCACAGAGATCCAGCGTTGTCGAGAAGTCGACCGAACAATATTGAAACATCGATAAGGTTTGTGAGAACGAAGGTTGCGGCAGGTGGCCAAAATTCCATTGACCAATTGGCGTAAAGTATGCAAGGCGTCACGTAATGGGCCACAAATGTGATGAAAAATGACCCACTTGCAAAGTTTAGGAAGTAATGTACATCAGGGACGTAACTCTTCCTCCCCTTCTAGCTGCAAAGTTTTGGAACGTTAGCAGTCGTAGGCCGATGACGGCAAAAGTAGCCTTTGATCATATAATCGACGTCTCGGGGATTGTCATACACGGGGCTTCCAACTGTTGTACACGGTGTCGTAGACATGCCACCTGACCACGTACTCGGTCATTTTCCCACGGCGTTGATGTCAGATTAAGTCTTCAATCACGCACTCCGTATCCTCGTCCACTTGCATTGGAGGTGGAGGTGCGAAATTTCTACCAGGGAAGTCTTTGCATGGGTCTCAGCAGTGCTTGAGCTTGCTGTGGTGGAAGACAGGGTGGATTTCACGCTGTTAGGCAGGCCAAGTTGAGCAATGACAGGGATTTGCATTCGCTTGATCTCAAGTAGTCCCAACCAGCGAGGTCTGAGCCTCGTGAAGTTTTGTTCTCAGAGTTTGATGTACGCGAAGTTGAGGAGGATGTGATCGCCAATGCTGAATACACCATTGGTGCGATGCCGGTTGGTCACGCTCTTCATGGCTGCTTGTGTCTTACGGGGGTCTGTCGTGTTTCCTCTCGAATGTTTGAGAAATCCCTGTAGTGGATTTCGACCACGGGAATGTTTCTCCGACTCCACAGTCCTGCCGCTGTGGCAGGAAGTTTGCCGTACACCACTTTGAAAGGAATTTTTTGCAACCGCCAAGAGCAAGATGAGCAGCCGCAGCAGTGGATGTGGCAGAGTTGTATGCAAGTTTGACGGTTGGTAGCTTAGCCATCCACTCAGTGTCGTGGGGCTCATATAGGCTGCAGAGGATAAGTCCGAGCATTTGATTGGTTTGCTCGGTTTGCTCATGGGTCTGAGGGTGGAATGCTATTGAAAGCTGGATTTGATTGCCATAGCATGTTATCAAATTGTGCCGAAATAGATTTGAGAAGCGGCCATCTCTGTTGCTGATGATGGTACGTGGCACTCCGTGTACCAGTATGATCTGATTTGAGAACAACCGAGCTGTCCCTTAAGCGGTGATGAAGGTCGTCATCAGGATGATGTGCAACATTCTAGAAAATCTGTCCACCAATACGAGGATGGCGTCATATCCCTCTAGAGTGGTGGGTAGTCTCGTCATAAAGTCCATGCTGACATGGGCCCACAGTTTCGTCTCAACAGGGAGTGACTCGAGTAGACCGATTGGGCTCGTGCGCCGAGATTTTTGTCTTCGACAGGTGTTACACAAAGCTGAAACGTCGGTCTGAATCTTTTCCTACCAGTAATAATTTGCCAGCATGTTGAGCTTTTTGTCCTTGCCAAAGTGTTCACGTGGACAAATGTTGTGGCATTGATCCAACAACATTCTTCATAGTTCATCGTTCGGTGGTACGAAGACCTTGCTAGTGAATCACCATTGCCAATAGGGGTCGTCCAACCAAAACTTGGTTTTGTCATACCCACTGAACTCCTCGTAGCCCTATACAAACAGCCTCACAATGTATGAGTCTCGTTTGATGAACAACTTGTTGATCTCGGCCATCAAATCTGGTCATTGACTCAGAACATCCTCCGGACTAGGTATTTTAGGTTGGATCTTGATATCGTAGTCCAAGTTGGACTCGAGGACTCCATCTGTCAAGTTTGTTGATAGCTTAGATTTGGCTGAGTCTTGCGATGTTTCAAGGCGTGATGGTTGGTACAGACAATGCATCGTAGGCTGTCCAAGTAGCACGGCCGGGCCTTGAACGCGTGCACGACTGCTAGTATTTTTTTCTCATGTACATCGTAGTTGGGTTACAATCCGCGTAGTTTTTGCGACATGTACACGACTGGTTGTTCTCCATTGCCATGGTCTTGGAGAAGAATGGATCTGATTGCTTGATCAAACATGTTGTTTGTCATGATATGGTCCACCATCTCCCAGTCGTAAGGCTAGCACCGAGGTCAAAGGGTTTTGTAAGAAATTGAATGCTTCTTGTTCACTGTCCCCCCCATTCTACTCGGAGGGTTTTTTTGAGTGAGATCGGATTTGTTGGTTTGTGTGGCTTCCACCCATCACGAGCAACGCTGATGGATTACCCATGTATCCCACGTTGGTGTTATAAGGTAGAGGAAAGCGTGACGACACGACGGGCCACCGGAGTGTCTCGAGACGTCTCCAGCACCTATGACTACACCGGTGATACGCGATCGATGTGGTCCGACAGCCTGGTTGGCTTGTCTGGAGCTAGAAGACTTTTCTCGGTCGGTTGAGACCCGCGCACCGGGCGAACTGTAGTGGTGCGACGAGGACGGTTTTCCGATGTTTGGAAAGCCGTCTGCGATGTCTGGATGCTGATTCTGAGTGTTTCTAGCACTGCTCAGATTTTCTCATTGATCGACACCCGGGCACTCGGAGAGCTATTCCAGTGCCATGAGGAGACCACCTTTGTTGTTCACATGGTCTATGCAGTGTGCTCTCTCCGCTGACTCATTTTGGCTCAGCGGAGGTGACGGGACCCGATGTGGCTAGTTGGAAGTGTCCTTACATAAGCCCGCTAGGGGCGCATTTGTAAACTCTCCTTGTTCTTTCATATTTGGCATTCCAGACTTCGCCAAATTCTTACCATTTTAGACTGCACTCACACTCAAGGCTCATGTTTGTGATTGCACGGGCCTGCATTCCCTATTCAATTCTAGTTTAATATCAGAGCACAGGGGGGCGTGTGAACAACAGAAGTAGCGGAAACATAACAGGTGGAATACAAAGAGAACGTGCCACATGGCACCACGCCAGAAACAGCCTAGAGGAGCGCTAATCAAGTGCACGTGAATGCCACAAGGGCAGTGAGCAGTGTGTAGTAGCAAGAGCGATAGCAGCAGCAGTGAATGTAGTAGAAATACTAGCGGTTGCGGCGACAACAATAGTGGTAGTAGCAACATGTGTAGCGGCAACAGCAGTAGCAGTAACAGTAACAGTTGCAATAGTAGTAGTTTAGCAGCAATAGCATTAGCAGTAGTAGTAATAGTAGAAATAGCAACAGAAGTAGTAGCAACAGCAGCAGCAGCAATACTAGTAGCAACAGTAGTAGTTGCCGCTGTACTGAGCAGCAGCAATGGCAGAGGCAACATCAGCAACGACTGTGGTGGTAGCAGTAACAGTAGTAGCAACACAACAGCAATACTAGCAGTAGCAGTAGCAGACATAGTAGCATCAACAGTAGCATCAGACAGAGGATCATCACCAGTAGCAGCAGAGTCAACTGTTGCGTAGACTTGTAGCAGCAGTAGCAGCAGCAAACATTGTAGCTACACCCGCCAATGCAACTGCTACTACCAAAGGGGTCTTGCAACTCTCCTTCGAGGGCCCCCTCGGAGGGGCCTTGTCGAGCCCCCTCGGAGGGGCCTCGTTCAGTCCCCATAGAGGGGCCCCTCAAAGGGGCCCCGTTGGCCCCGTTGGCCGACCGATAGAGAGGCGGGTTCAGAGGGGTGGACAGGATCCCCCCCCCCCCCCCCCCCCCCTATCCCTTATCCCCTCCTTGCCCGCTTGCTAAGCGAGCAAGCGAGCGAGGTCAGCGCGAGGGGGTGACCTGGCATTCCTTGGTTTCTCTTTTTTTTATACCCTCCCCCCTGCATCCAACTGCCCCCACTTCTTGGTGGGCAATCAAGAAAAAGGGAGTGGGCGCATATGAGAGTGAGCGGTGAATTGAAAGAAAAAAAAGGAGGAAGAAAAAAAGAAGGATAAGAAAAGAAGGGGGGCAGGTGTACCCAAAAGAAGGGGGCAGTTGAGTAACTCCTAGGTGAGGGATCATTCGACAAATTGCCAGAAAATTTGGTGAGAAAAAGATAAAAAAAACAACTGCAAAACACCAGTGGTGTTCAAGGAACAACTTCTTCCCTCATCAACAAAGTTGCAACTCAAACTAGAGTTGCCACCTTTTTTCAACATAGCATCTTTCACCGTGACCGTGTCTGTAGTAGCGCCAGCAACTATCGCAGCTTCAGCACCACCCTCAGCGGTGGCACAAGTCACAACGCATGCATGTTGAGGAGTGGAAGGAGGAGCAACAACGGTTGGTCAACCTCACGCTGTGGACATTTTTTGGCATTGCAGCTCTTCCCGTTAGGTCATAATTGGTATGATCTAACCTCTGTGAGGCTTGTTAGTCAGTCTACGAACCAATCAGGAAAATGCACTATGTTCAAGTCTGTAGGGTTTTCTCGGTGAGCCCTGCCAGACGACCAACAACCCCAAATCCGTATTTCATCCGTTTTTCTTGAAAATTGGACCGTACCAAAATATACACGCTGCGAATGCAGTCGTGCAGTTAGAATTAGCTGGAAAAATCACACACGAGAGTTATGGTGCATAAGCCTAAGCAGAATTTATACTACGGAGAGCAGTCGTCCATGACTCTCGATTGCATGAGTGTTAGTGAGTGCTGTCAATGGAGCTGGACGCCCACTGCTACCAAGTGGGAGACTCCACACAAGGATACGAGAGTCACTTCTCTCAAAACGGTGTGATTTCCTCTCAATTACTCAGCACCCGCCGTTGTGAACGTTCGCCGAGTCACTCATTTGCACCAACATGTACACCAACCGAGAGGTCCCTGCACAGATGAGTGAGACAATGCACACGCAAATCACAACATTGTTGTGTGCTTGTCAGTTGTCATTCCTAAGCTATTGAAGATTTTGAGACTTTGCACGTCTTCCTAGCCTAACCCTTGTTGTTTCTTGTAGTTGCTTGCTTGCTAGTACGCCAGCCGGTTAGAGAGTGTCGTCACGTCAGCAGCAACAAGGCTAGGAAGCTTCTTAGCAGTTTCCTAGTATGCCTTTTTTGCTTCTCGTGATTATGTGTCCCCTCACAAGTAACAGCACTTGCATGGGTCCGGCAATGATGTAGAATGCAAAACATGCACATCATGCCAAAAGGCATGTCCACCGAAAAAACTCTTCAGTAAAGAAAAATTGCTAAGTGCTCCAGCAAGCACACGAGATGTTGGAGCAACTATCTGGCAGCTGCTGGCAGGTGCTGGCGGGATGGGTGGGGCTCCCAGTTGACACTCCTCTGGCGCCAGCTTGGTGCACATCAAGGATGTGCACGAGCATGGACAAAACACAGTGGTCATAGTAAGCTGAACAAACAGACTAGGATGGCTCACTTCATATCCGTAACTCTATTACTGAATCCAGGTTTGTCCAGGACATTGTATCACCTCCAAAAGACAAGTTGAAAGAAGCAACAGATGCACAAGGAAGAGCTTTCCGCAGCCAAGGTAAAAACAAACAAATGCAAGGTCATCGAGAAAATGAGCCCGTTAGCTTTCCATTAAGAAAAACTCGTGTGAACACATGAGAGCGAGGAAGGTGAAGTTGAAATTGTCGAAGTAGCTATCGACCACCATAGAGTGCTTGCAAGTGAGTACCGCTGTACCAAATTACCGTGGCTCACACCAGCCCGGCAGCAGTCGCAGTGCATGAGCAAAGCAGACCGGCTGGTCATTTTGAGGTCGAGGCTTCCCTGAGAGCAGCATTATTGCGGGAGATCATCGGATCTTGTGATGTGGCAGACAGCACGATCGACCATTTCATCGGCGTTGCCCGAGGACCAGCTTCAGCGTCAGGAGTCGCCCATGTTCCCAGAGTCTGCTTGGTACTGTACACACGGCAGAGCAACACTACACATGATGCATGCAGATGACGGTCCTTACTCCATCATCGAGCGGGTCACAACGACCAGTCTTCTCAGCGAGACAGTGTGTGAGCGCCAGCTGCGCTTTCCAGTTGTCATGACGGGCATTGGATCGATTGTCAAGCTGGTGTCCTGCATGGCTCTATCCACTACAGTGGCAGTTGGAGACGGTGTTTCAGACCAGACCAGATGGATGGAGTCACCTCGTCAATAGCAGCTCAGTTCTGCCCTCGCGTGTTCATCCGTTGGTGACCCTTCTAATAACATCAACGATGAGACTTTTAGTACCTTCACGGATGATGTTTCCACATGCTTCGTGGACTCACACGATTCTACCTTCTCCCTCTCTCTCGGCACGCAGTTGATCATTCCTCCTCGTGTGATAGACACGAGCTACGGCCGGGATGTGACACCATTAGTTGGATCCATTTTTCCAGCATCTCAGCACGTTGCGAGTTTGGTTGAACTTCTATAGGATGCAGCAACATTGGCTCCCTCTTCTTGAGTAGCAGAGACGCAAATTGAGTTGTACTCGCAAGTCTTACAGCCACACATGCAGCATTCAGTGAGGCAGAGTTGGTCTTACGCGAGGCAGACATTGGCCACCTTTGCATATCCGAGGTAGATTACGCTGAATTACAGGAGCGCGTAGAGATGCTTTAGCGGGAGGTGATGACAGCACAGGAGCAACTATCATCGCATGGGGAGAACACTCTTACCAACATGAGGGTTCCACCATCAGCACCTCCCACACTCATCATAGAGGACGATCCTGTATCAGCTCCAAGTGTGATGTCAGATGGAGACACCACCAGAGGAGAGGTGAGCATGCCTTCAATTCCCTCTATCCTCGTTCCTGATGACTCCATCATCGCTCCTCTTTCTACTCCTGCTTCCATCACGCACCTTCATGGCCCACTTCAGCTGCTCCATTGTCATCTTTGTCCATGTGTTGTGGTCCGGTTTGTCGTTCCAGCCCTCCTCCTCTTGTGGCGGTGCACCCTTGTACTTCAAGGTGGTTTATCTCGCCTCAGAGCCCAACTCGGCCACTTCATCCATGCTTGCATGTTGCTCATCCATTCCCTTTCCTCTGGTGTACATAGATGGATCGCGGAAGAGCGGAGAGAGGAGAGACTGTGAGTTGGGATCCTTGGCAGTAACACGAGGATTGGTGTATTCCTGGTGATGCAGAGGCGACGTGAAGAACCATAGCTGGAGACACTTGTTTGTCTTTGAGCGTGGGAGCATAATCATAAGTGACTGGGGAGATGTCTCTGTGTGATGGAGAGTCAACATGATTTATCTCCCATGATCTGTTCTTTTTCAGCTATGGTATCAGCATCTCCATCAAGGACATCGGCATCAGGTTCATCTGCCCAGGGGAATGTTGTGTGGACCTCGACCTGACGCGACGTCATGGGAGATGTATGACGAGGGGTCTATGCTCTGCCATGTGCATGCTACAACAGTTGGCGTGTGGCTCATGCTACGTGGCTGCACAGTTGCATGTGATTACATGTGATTGCATGTGGATGGTAACACTATGTTGGTCGAGATCCAGACACGGTGTTTGTTGTACCAATGTCACGAGGAGACCATGTGATTGTGTGGCCATATTGTTTGCGGCATGTGCATGCGAAGCTGGAATGCTCATAGTGGCCGAGACCTGGACACTTGGTGGATTCCACCCGTGTTACGAGGAGATCCCCTAATGATCCTATGTGTTGATTGATGATGCTACCGTGGCCAACATACGGACATGTATTAGATTGCTCGTAATGGTCGAGACCCGGGCATTGGTACCGTGAGTGTCATGAGGAGACCCTCTTGTTGTTTGACTTTTGCATGGTGTGTATGACTCCTCGGATGGTCAAGATCCGGACACTTGGTCGGATGTACTAGTGTCCTGAGGAGACCTTGTGACTTTCATTCTGCTCCAGAGGGACATCAAGCCTAGCCTCTGTGCTTGGATGGGGAACAGTTGTGTGTGTGTGTGTGTGTGTGTGTGTGTGTGTGTGTGTGTGTGTGTGTGTGTGTGTGTGTGTGTGTGGGTGTGTGTGTGTGTGTGTGTGTGTGTGTGTCTGTGTGTGTGTGTGTGTGTGTGTGTGTGTCTGTGTGTGTGTGTGTGTGTGTGTGTGTGTCTGTGTGTGTGTGTGTGTGTGTGTGTGTGTGTGTGTGTGTGTGTGTGTGTGTGTGTGTGTGTGTGTGGTTGACTGTTACAGACCGTGGTCTTGCATACGCACATGTTTTGTGCCTTGGCTCACTTGTTCTGGCATCGACGGCCGTGTTAGCCAGGAAGAGTGTTGGTTTGTGTGGCTTCCACCCGTAACGAGCGACACCAATGGATTACCCATGTACCCCAGGTCCCCACCATTCTACTCAGAGGTTTCTTGAGTGAGATCGAAGAGAGGCCTTGACACTCGAGAATAGCCCCGTACAAATTGACCAAAGCATTTGAAGAAGTCAAAAAATGTTTGGACAGAGGCGTCGACCAATCAGCGACCGCCTCCACCTTTTTCGGGTCCGCTGTGGATGATATGGTCTAGAAACTCGATCAAACGACGACAGAAGGCGCACTTCGATATTTTTCTCAAAATTTTCTCTCGTTGTGATATCAAAAGAACTTTTCGGAGATGTCCATTACCCTCCATTAGAGTGCGGCTGTACACTTCGATGTCGACGAGGTACACGGTGACCAAGTCATCAAGATACAGGTGGAAAACATTGTTCATTGCTATCATGAATGTTGTGGGGATGTTTATGAGTCCACATGGCATAACCATGAACTCACAGTGCTGTCTTCTTGACACACATATCAGATACGATCGGATCTGATGATAGCCGCTATGCAGGTGGATTTTACTGCAAACTCACGCCCCGCACAGTTGGTCAAAATGTTTGTCTGCTCGCGGGAGGGAGTCTTTTTTATGGCGATGTTGTTCAACGCTTGGCTCTCCACGCACAACGCCAAAACTGTTGTGTCGTGGTGGCTCGATTAAAGGCAAGTGTTGTCATCTGCCATTAATGTTGACGTAGACTGATCCACTGCTCCGGTCCACCTGCGAATTGTGTCGAAGCAAGAAATCTTGCCAGAGGATGATTTTGTGGTCGCTCATTGGCCAAGTTCTTCAAACCATTACGTATTGTAAATCTCCAATTTGTAGTAAGAGACGTTCGCGAAGTCGGCAGCTCTGCAGTCGTCCGTCGACACCTTTTCTTTCAAACACTCTTGGTTCGGTTGCAAACCCAGCTTCTGAACAACGTCATTGCCTACAAAGCTGTAAGAATCTCCTCCATCCAGTAGAGCAGGTACCGTTATGCCACTTTTACAAATTCGCGATTGGACCCGTAGCAGTATCGCCAGTTGCTCATCCTTATATTCCTCGTTGAAATTTACCATTTCAGGAACCCGCGTCTGTGGCCATGTGAGCCGCTCCGCTGGGCGATCGGTCGGCGTATCTTTTTTTTACTAGACTAGAGCCTTGCCGTCTACTCGTGCCTCAATCTTTTTTTACAACCCTCCCCCCCCCTCCCATTTTGCGTTCTGCTATTGTTGCCGCTTTTGGCAGTCACACGAGATGTGACCCAGCTTCCCGTAAGTCTAGCAAAGCCGTTGATTGCGTTGATTGACAGTGGCAGGTGCAAGGGGGAGATTGTTGCCCTACTGCCTGATGAATTCGTTGTCTTAAATAACTTACGACTTGTAGTCTTAATTCGTTTTGGGAAAAAATGATTTCCTGTTTTCAAAATGGACAAATCACTTCAATCTGTTGTCTTGAATTCGTTTTTTTTACCTGGAGACGCTCTCGTTCGACTCTAGGCCTCTCAATTTTTGGTGTTGGTGGTCATGCGACACCAAAAAATCGGGCATTCGAGTGGCCGCCCGAGGTTACGCGACTGCACTTTAGATTTCGTTACGTCCTTAAGTTTCGAGCTCGCTTGAGGAATTAACAAAACGTTTTCGTTTTCCTGGGACAATATTGAACGTGTAGCCGAATAAAAGAATTCGTGGTCCCGGCGAAATAGTTAATAACGAAATCATTAGGCAGTAGGGTATACATTACCCCATGTCATGTCTTATAGTCGTCGTTTTCAGGTCGATGGCCTCGTATCCTTGCAGAGTGCATTTTTGCACGGAAGGATGGATGTTTCACGAACTCGATGCAACGTCGGACCATCTACAAGTCGAATTGCAGTAATCGGTTAAGGATCAAGGAAATTATGGTCCGTCAAAGTTGGGAGATGTTGTTGGCCGTCCGGCTTTGGACGACAGACTTGGTACCGGCCGGAAATATTGATCCGGAGGTGACTAGTTCGATGACTCCCACCATGCACACCATGGCCGAGATGTCCCTTAGGGGATGCCAACAACAATGTCCCATGGTTCATTGGTGCCATGTGCGCATCGGAATGGCGGCCTGATCCTTCATTGGGGTGGAGGGCACTTCCGACGCCAGTCATTCACGCTAGTGTTGTGTCAGGGATGAAAACCCAATGATTCACTCCGAATCCCGTAATGGGCGCTATGGTGATCCAAATCACTTGCCATTTTGTGCGTTGGAAACCTTGTGACTAGCACCAAAACGTTGTGATGTGGTCCTTGTCCAATTATTCAATCAAATTCATCCATGGGTCTTCGAAGTTTGTCAGAACTCTTCTCATGTTGCGTG
Source organism: Penium margaritaceum (assembly GCA_023375785.1). Taxonomy (NCBI): domain Eukaryota; kingdom Viridiplantae; phylum Streptophyta; class Zygnematophyceae; order Desmidiales; family Peniaceae; genus Penium; species Penium margaritaceum. The sequence continues at coordinate 84,589 of SZWC01006789.1, read as the reverse complement.
TGTCGTCCAAGGAGAACACGCTTCATAGTAGGCTGGTACCCAAAAGGGCCGTGAACCTTAGGACATGGTTTCGTCACTTCAAAACATCATTGTAACACCATGGACCTGCATTTCACTCTAAGGACAACTACATGCACTTTCAGATGTCTGTTGTTGTAACTGAAGCAGTCAATTCTTCAGTGTTGGAGAGTGGGGGGGTGGGGGGAGGTATGAGGTTTCAAATGACACCTTAGTGCAAATGGCTCAAACTACAGGGTGAATTGCAACTGTCTCAACTTTTCTTGCTCATGTTCGTTATGTTTCTCACGTTGGTCGCACAGGTAGAATGATGCGACCCTCTAGCTGTTGCCCAACACTCGCATGTACAAAAGCTTGGCATGCATAGAAACACTTCATTCATCAAAACTGCGGGCAGCAGGTTACTTAGGTGCGTCATTGATTTCTCCCCTGAAGAGGGCCATGTAAAGAGTGTTCTTGACAGCCGAAGGAGCAAAGCTGTGGCGGAATGATGCGCGGGCAAGCTCTTGTAGTTGCAAGGCAGATAAACCTGTTGAGGCGAAACAACAACTTACTCTCAGGAAGGGTTTTGCCATGCAATCCAAAGGGGTGCAGGATCCCAAGAGAGAAGAATAAGAACCATCCTTCCTCCATTTGCCAGGGAGAAAAGAAGGAAACTAAGAAGAAGAAGAAGCAGCTGGCACAAGCTGGCAGCTGAACAAACATAGAGATGCCTGCTTGCAGCGGTGTCCACCAGAGACAAGCAGCACCAGCAGCAGCTGCTGCAACTGGAACAGAGAACCTAGGGCGACCGGGTTTGCTTGATACAGTTCTGTGGGGACAGCATAAGCTGTTGACTACGCTATAAGCTAAGTCAAACGGAACAGCAACAACAGCTGAGGCACAACAGTATGCAGGGCTGGCAGCTCACCAAAGGCAGCGGCGGCGATGGCATACTCCCGTGACAGGGTGGTGAGAAACATGCCACTGTCGTCCGTGCACAGCACCACAGGGTGGCCTGCCTCGTGCAGATCAGCTGCAGGGTACACCATATCAGACCACGCCACACCACGCCACGAAACGCAATGCCACGCCACGCCACGCCACGCCACACCCACGCCCACGCCCACGCCCACGCCCACGCCCACGCCCACG
>SZWC01006789.1:59297-71704 GCA_023375785.1 Penium margaritaceum | reverse complement strand
GGCAAAGGCGCAGACACTGCAGGCAAAGGCGCAGACACTGCAGGCAAAGGCACAGACACTGCAGGCAAAGGCATAGACACTGCAGGCAAAGGCACACAGGCTGTGCATGCGAGTGCACCGACCGCCATTGCAGTTGTAGGTGCACATTTGCAAATGCAGGTCCAGGCGCAAGCTGCTCAGGCCCAAGCATTGGCTTTGCACGCGCAGGCGCAGCCTTTGCAGACGCAGGCACAGGTTTCGCTGGCGAAGGCACGGGTTTTGCTGCCAGTAGGCACAAGCGTTGCAGGCATGGGTGCAGCAATGCACGCACTGGTGCAGGTTTCACAGCCGTAGGCGCATGCCTTGCAGGAGTACCCAAAGGCACAGGCGTTGGATTTGTAGGCATAGCATTCGTAGACGGAGGTGCGGGACGTGCAGATGCAGGCAAAAACTGTTGCAGGCGCAAGCGTGGGCACAGGCATTCCACGCGTAAACACAAAAACAACACATGACACGCACCAGAGTCCGCCAGTTTCTCCGCCTGTGCTGCAAGGGTGGGATTGTCCGCCGCACGCGCTGCTGCCAGCTCCCTGCAGCGTGCATCGCATCGCATTGCGTCGCATCGCATCGCATCGCATCGCATTGCATCGCATTGCATCGCATCGCATATCACAGCACAACACCACACCACACCCCACAGCACCACATCACATCCCTTCTTATCGCAATGCACGGCACCCCAGCTTCCAGCACCACTTTGCATCGCCTTCCCCCCCACGCACTGCATTTCATCCTATCACATGGCGTTGCACCATATTGCATTGCATGCAAGTGTGCACTGTGTGGTGTGCCGCATGTTGAACTGCAGTAGCATGCCATGCGCCGCAAATTTCCAGTCCGCCAGTTTGTTCAAGCGCACTGTGCACAACGGCAATGGCCCGTGGCTGCTGCATGAATGAACACAACACAACACTCACACTAGCGCCGACGAGCACATGTGCGTCGCTCTCACTCTCACTATCGCTCTCTTTCCGTTGGTTGCAAGAGGATGAGACTGCGCGCTGTGCACACTACGACTTTCATGCAACGGGCAGCGCTCGTTGCGACGTGCACAGCAATGGCACACGAAAAACCACTTTCATCGTGACACTCCCAGCAATCCTGCAAGTCTGCAAGCAAACAACTTGCACAGTCATCCTCTCCCTCTCACGCTCTTCCCGACCTCGCTCGACAAACCACCCACACCCTCTCCCACAACCACACACGTATGGGCACGCGGATGTGGGAAAACCCACGACAGTGCAGAGAGACTGGAAAGGCAATCAGAAGGAGGAAACGAGAGGCAGCGTGGCAGCTGCACTGCACTGCACTGCACTGCATTGCAGTGCGGCGTGGTGCAGTGGGGTGCAATGCAGCGCACCCAGCGCAGCTTGGCGCAACGCAGAGCAGAGCAGAGAGTGGTATGGTTTCACCTGATGGTCTTGTCTCTGACGCTGCCGTTGAGGTGCGCGTGCAGTTCGCACTTGGGCAGCGCGTGGCACACCTTGGCCCACGCCTCCCAACCTGGCGGCGCCTCCGCCCCCTCCACTATCACCGCGTCCTGCTGCTGCTGCTGCTGCCGGCGAATCCTGCTGCGAGCAGCTCCTGACGCCATTGCCCCACCGCGTTGCGGCCCCGCAGAGGCACGCCAGGCGTCGACTTGGCAATGGCGGAAGGGGGGTTGGCAGTGCGCTGGTGAAGTACTGGAAGGCGAGGCAGCTGCAATAGCTCGGGGTGTGAGGACACAGGGGGAGCGTAAGGGGGGGGGGGGGGGGGGGGGGGGGGGGGGGGGTACATTAGTTAAAAGACTTCAGCATTTTGGGAGCTTCTACAATTTTGCCCACATCCTCAGCAAACCATGGTCTAGATAACCGGATTCCTCAATACAATCCTACACCACACCCATTCTAAAACAAATTCAACAGGCAAACCCCTTTTCCAAGTTACGGAGTACCCCCAATGTAATAAGTTTTGTTGCGGCAATCCTTGTGACCTCTGAACTTGATGCCACATACTTGCACACACTCTACGGTTATTAACAACTATTTGACAATTCTAAGTTAACCTTGCCCGCTCTCATGTGCTGAGATGAGTTGTCCTAGTGGCCAATACATGAGTGACCTTGCATTTGTTTTTTTCTCAACTTCACAATGTAGAGCCCTTCCTGATATTGTGTAGATAGCTTATTGCAACCTCTCGACTCATGTCCATTGCCGTGCAAACTCTTGATGTCACGTCCCTGATGTATACAAGTCCCTAAAACTCGCACGTGTGCATTTCTTTCTTTACATTCATAGCCCACCGCGCAACGACTTCTAGAATTATACCCTATTCGGTCGAGGGCATGTTGGCCAACTGCCCCGAACTCCGGAATTCCGTTGCAAAAGTTTGTGACAACTTTGACCACCTTCTTGAATGGTCTACAGAAGTGTCACAAACCATATCGACGCTTCAATATTGTTCGGTTGACTTCTCGACGGCACTAGACTTTCATAAAGAAGCGCCTCGATGTTCTCTAAGCCCCCACGACTTTTCAGTGGAGCTTCTCGAATCAGCCACTCATGGCGCGACCTCGCACGCGTCGCTCGACTCGAGGACTGAAGACCCGACTTAAACCTCATTCCCCTCTCGCCATTGCATGCATGTGCTGGAGTCACTCAACGCTTGTCACCAAAGTACACTTAATGCTTAATACAAATTCTCCCAAGCGTCCCAAGCACACAAATCGTCTTTGTCCCGCACCTCATCCTTGTAAACCACCTACGTTCTGCTCGACATACCACTTACCTTGCTGATCTTTAATTTCATTTTTTTTTTCAAATTTGCTATTTATGTGTTTACTTTCCGCCATGGTTTTAGCTAATAGAGTTCTTTGGGTGGGCCATTAACTTTCGTCGAACGAAAATACGTGATCCTGACTTTCAACGTCGGCAATGTTTGACACCGCAACTGCAAGTTGCGGTGTCGAACACTGCGAATCTGACAAGGCGGCTTTCCGTTTGCAAAAAAGCGCCTCGTCGGACAGGCGCATCACTCCCGGCGACCCATAGGTTTACGTTTGCGAGCTAGATGTGAACCAAATATGTTGGAAAAATAGTCTGAGCACGAGATCGTAAAAGGAATTTTGAGAACAAGAGAGATTAAACACCCGAATTACTGTTATCTTTTGTTTTCCCATCCGATGGTGATTATTTAGGTGGTACCTAACTAATTCGACAAATTATCATTTTCGTTGAGGATCATCGGCAAACATGTTTTGATACCGAGTAGGGTAGTATCATAGCGCAGAGGTGTTCGAGAGACAACAAACACATTAACTACCTAGGGACAACCTCGCACGAGTCCGTGGCGCACCTCCACCGTTTAGAAGATTGTAGACTTTACGACGGCAACCGTGAACGTAGCGAGCGCACCCTCCGACGAGCAGCAGTCCTGAGCGAGTACTCCGGCGATGGCCAGTCAGGAGCACATGAATAACGACGCTCTCCACGTGAACCCGGCGGCAACAACAACTTTCATAGTAAATGTGCAGCACTGACGAACCCAATGACCAATCTGTTAAGGGACCCCTCGCGCTCGACACACCCTTCGTCCCCGCTGCAGCCTGTTGGGACGACACCTAGCGTGATGAAGGGCACTGGCCGGCAAGCGCGAATCAACAAAGACTTGTACCGGAATTTGTTGGGACTCGAGAGCCTCAACACCCATCTGCTCCAATGACTCAACGCGACGATGGAGGAGCTTCGCAAGTCTCGTGCGCATGAAGCACCACTCCCTTGAAACCTATAGCTCTTGAGTGAATCCAAGATATAAATGGCACTTTCTGAGCTGTTCAATCCAGCAAACCGTAAAGGACTAACAGTTAGGATGCGGTTGACGAGTTTGGAGATGTACTTCACCGCTGCTGGGGTAAACAACGAGAAAAGAAAACTGACCTCGCGGCCTCAATATTGCCGAGCACGGCTTTGAGTTGATGGTCCGCTCTAAAGATCATCCAACAACAGCAGGATACCAGCAAAGTTGGATCAACGGCTCTTGCAACCGCTCTCACATTGTCCACCGCAGGCGTACTACCCTTCAAGCAGATAAATCCGACGTGCTATGACTCACTCACGCCACCAGAAATGTGGAGCGACTTTGCACGCACTACAGTCATCCGCTTTGGGAAGCTAAACACATCTTACATACTCCAACGTCTATGTCAGTAGTCTAGAGTGGCGGTGTATGCTCGGCGCTTTTGCAAAATCATCACTGGCAGTAACCTTGCCCCCCTCCACAGATCGTATTTCTATCGCAGCAACGGTCTCAAGAAAGATATTCAGAAAGTAATTGCCATTTTTGCATCCAAGACGACCTTCCGCGAATAATCACAGCAGGCGACCGCATCGACAGCGTTAAGTGAAATGCTCGGATGCAGGAATCCAACGGCTGGCGACCCCAATGCCACAATCCATATCGTGGCGGAGGGAATTCATAGTCAGCGGAAACCTTACCTCCAATGGAGATTGACTTTGTTGATTAGCATGATCAACAGCTCTGTTCGACTTGCGAGAAGTTGGGCCATGTTTTGCGTTACTACCAAAGGCAAAGATAGCAAGCCAAAAATAGGGGGAACTCAAAGAAAAGGAGTGAGGACTCGAGAAACAACAAAGGGCTAGAGTAGATGACGAGGCTCCTGTCCGGTAAAAAAAAAAGCGCCGAACAATTGCCCATCCGAGCGGCTCATATCGCCATAGAGGAGTGTTCCTGAGATCGTAAAGTTTGACGAGGGGTATGAGGAAGACCAACCAGCGATACTTCTACGAGTTTAATGGAGGGGTTGCAAAAGTTGCACAACGGTACCGAAACTACTGGATGGAGGAGCTTGTCACAGTTTTGTCAGCAACAACATGGTTCGGAAGCTGAGTCTATAGACCAAACCGGGGGTGTTTGAAGGAAAAACAGTACATGAAAGACTGCAGATCGGTCGACTTCGCAAACCACTTCGGCTGCAAATTGGATATTTGCACAACGTAACTGTCTGGAGGACTTGCCAAATGACCGACTACAAAATCATCCTCGGGCAAGATTTGCTGCACTAGCACAATTCGTAGGTTGACTGGAGCAGTGGAGCAGTCTATTTCAGCATTAATGTTGGAACTGACACCTACCTTTGGTCGAGCTACCCACAACGCAACGCTGGTGACGGGAAGCAGCAGAGGTAGTAGAAGCCGTGGAAGTTTTGGCAGCCATGAAACACCAAGCAACATCTCTGGACGTGGCAAAGTGATACCTGCAACGCGGAGTCCAAGCGTGATTAGTCCACGTGGAAGCAGGGGAAGCGGAAGAAATTGTAGCAGCCAAAGTGACACCAACGACCTTGGCATTTGAGAAATTTGCAGCAGTTCTAAGGGAGATTGTGGAGCTCATCGAGGAGTTCGAAGGGGTGATCTCGATGAACTAGCCTGGGTGTGACCACTGCAACGCAACATTGATGATCATGTTGACCTAAATCCGGGCAGTAGACCGACGGTAAAGGAGACCTATTGGATGAGCAATCACGAGCTGACCAAACTCAAGAAATAGATAGACAAGATGTTCGGGCAGGGGTTCATCCGACCCTCCACGTCACCCTATGAAGCACCTATACCTTTTGTGAAAAAAGAAAACCGGAGAGATGCAGATGTGCGTGGTATGCGCATCTGCATCTCTTTGGCACCCCGCACATCTGCATCTCTTTGGACTATTGAGTGTTGAACAACATCACCATCAAGAACCACTACCTCCTTCTGCGAGCAGATGAACTTTTCGGCCAACTCTGAGGGGCCCGGATTTTCAGCAAAAATCGACCTACACAGTGGCCATCATCAGATCTGCATGTATGATAAGGAAGTCGAGAAGAAAAAATGTTGCACAAGATATAGGAACTTCAAGTTCACAGTCATGCAGATTGGACAGAACGCCCCCGTAATGTTTATGGCGGCGATGAACGACATCTTTTGCCCATACCTCGTGCTTTTGTCGTTGTGTATCTTGACAGCATCATGGTGTTTAGCCACACCTCAGAGGAGCATAATGGACATCTTCCAAAAGTTCTCAAAAAAATTTGAAGGGAGAAATTCTTTGGAAAAATCTCGAAATGCGACTTCGGTCACCATTCGATCGAGTTTTTGGGCAACATCATTGGTGGTGGACAGTTTGTCATGGGCACAAAAAAAGTGGAGGCGGTCGCTGATTGGCCGACGCCCACAAATTTTCAGGATGTCTAGGTGTTTTCGGGCTTTGCTACTACTACCGTCATTCGTAAAAGACTACGCCCAAGTGCCAGCGATTATCTCGGATTTTACCTAGAAAACAATCAAGTGGAATTGGGGAGACAGCGAACGAGAAGCATTTGGCTCTTTGAGAAACTCTCTGACCTCGACACAAGCCTTACGATTGGCTGATCCTATGGTGGACTATATCATTACCACCGATGCATCCGACTGAGCCATCAGAGCCAGTATCTTTGAATACAACGGCGGTGGAGAACATCCGATTGGGTACATGTTGCAAAAAACCATGCAGACTGTAGCTTAACTACGCGGTGTACAAAGAGGAGATGCTCGCAGTCGTGCACACGTTCAAGACATGACATGCTGTTTGGAATACTGACGATGCATTTTCCACACCAACCATCATGTCCTAAAGAATCTCAAGACCAAGCCAAATCTAAGCCGTCGACAAAATCAATGGAAGGATTTCCTTGAGTCCAGATTTGACTACAACATTGAGTACCTGGAAAAACAAATCCGGCGGATGCTCTCAGTTGATGACCAGATATAACGGCTGAGACTAGTACGTTGCTCATCACAAGACCCGTACCGCACGAGTCTGTCCGCGATGGATCTTGAGGAGTTTGGTGGGTACGACAAAACCAAGTTTGTTTTTCGACGACCCCTATAAGCGACAGTGATTTTCTCGTCAGGTCGTCGTTCCTTCGAACGAGGAATTACGGCGGATGTTATTGGAGGAGTGCCATGACACCGGCCAAGTGGAAACTTTGGCAAAGGCAAGACATTCAAAAAGTTGGCAAAGTACTACTTGTGGGACAAGATGTAGACCAACATGGTGGCCTTATGCAAATCGTGCAATACCGGCTAGAGACAAAAATCCCGTCGCACATGGCCAACTGGTCCACTTGAACCCCTATCCGTCCCGACAGAACCGTGGTCCGATGTTAGCATGGACGTTGTGACAGGGCTGTCCACCACTCCTGAGGGGTATGACGCCATCCTCGTCATGGTGGAAAGATTTTCTAAAATGTTGCACTTCATCCCAATGACGACCAATGTTACCGCTGAAGGAACAATGTGGTTGTTTCTAAATCAGATTGTGTGGTTGCATGGAGTGCCATGTACCATCATCAGCGACAGATACGGCCGCTTCATCAGTTGGTTTTGGTGCAAACTGATGAGATGCTATGACTTTCGAATCAAGCTATCAATGACGTTTTATCCTCAGACAGATGGACAAACTGAGGGAACCAATCAGACACTCAAACAACTTCTCCGAAATTTATGAGAGCCCCATGGCACCAATTAGACAGAAGAAAATGGCAACCGTTAAACTCGCATACAACTCCGCCACTTCCACCACAACTGGTAAAATTTATTTTGAGGTGGTGTATGGCAAACTTCCTCTCACACTGGCTGGATTACAGAGTCAGAGTAATATTCCCATGGTTGATATTCACCAAGGAAACTTCACAAGAGTTTGGGAGGAAACACGACAGACCCTTGCAAAGACGCAAGCGGCTATGAAACGAGCAGCCAAACGACATTACAGTAATGACATGTACAATGCTAGCGATTGCATTCTCCTAAGTTCCGCAGATATCAAACTCTGAGGACAGGACTTTGCAAACCTCAAACCCTGCTGGTTGGGACCGTTGAAGACCAAGCGAATGAAAACCCGAGAAGTTGCTAAACTTTGCCTTCCTAGCAGCAATGCGATCCACCCTTTCTTCCATGTCTGCAAGCTCAAGCCTACGAGGATCCCAGTACGCACTTTCCCGGCACAGATGTCGCACCTCCACTACCTGCACAAGTGGATGGGGATATGGAGTACATGATTGAAGGTATCCTTGGACATTGCCACAGTGGAAGAATACCAAGTATCTGGTCAATTAGCAAGCTATGTTACCGTGCACAACAGCTGGGAGTCCTACTACAACCCCCGAGACGTCGATCATCTGATCAACGACTACTTTTGTCGTCACTTGCCTACATTTCCCAGCGCATCAAGATGTCACGATCAAAAGGGGAAAGTGGTACGTTCCTGGCGTACACGAGTCCCAGAAACTTGAGCATGTACATTCATGTCTTTACATTCATGACCCACCACGCAATAACTTCCAGATTCTTACGGCATTTGGCCGAGGGCATTTTGGCCAACTGTCCCAAATTCTGGTAACTCAGTTTCAGATAACTTCGACCACCTTCCATAATGGTTGACAGAAGTATCGCGGACCATATCGACGTTTGGATGTTACTCGGTCAACTTCTCGACGGTGCTAGACTTTGTAAAAAAGCGCCTTGGTATTCTTGAAGCCCCCCGACTTCTCGGTGGAGTGTCTCAAATCCGCCACTACCGGCACGACCTTGCACGCGTTTCTCGGCTCGAACGCGGAAGACCCGACTTATGCCTCATTTCTATTCTCATCATCATACATATGTGCTCAACTCACTCAACACTTGTCATCAAATTACACAAACGGCCAACAAAAAATCTCTATTTGTTGTAAGCACTCAAATCACCTTTTGTCCGGCACTTCACCCCTGTGAACCACCTACATTTTGCTCGGCATAACATCTGATGAGGCGGAGGGTGCAGAAGACCAAAGGGGCAAACACAATTTCAACAGTTGCCAAGTAGTTGCAGCCAGCCACTTGCGACACATGGCATGCTGACACAATGAGTGGAGGAAACACACAATGAGCGCATGCGCTGCCAAGGGAAAGGCAACAATTGATGTCCACTGCCATCTACATAGTCACTTGGAGCTTTCTTTGTTGCTTCGCATTGACCTGGTTTTTCTGAAGCTCGCTCACTGAGCTGTTATACGTTGCTTTCTCCTAAATCCACATTAGTCCTAGCTGTGCATTTGTAATTGGTGGAACTAACCTATTCCAGGACACAACTAATAACAAGGCTAGTGATAGTGATCTTTGGATCTCGAGAGGCTTTTACCCTCAAGCTTGGAGGAGTGCTGACGAGCCACGCCTGCCAACCGCTAGGTCAGCTCGACCTGCAAGACTCACTCAGAGGTTCCTAACTTGCTTCCCTTTGTCTCCTTTTACTTTTGAAACACACATCTGTTTCACTTCCCATCTGTCTCATTCCGGCCGCAGTGTTGTGCTCCACATAGGTGAATGAGGGAAGAGGTGTAGGGTTTTACTGTTTTGGTATGAGAGCAGAAAAGCCATGGCTCAATGTACTACACATGAGAAACGCAGCACGGTCCTGGGAGGTCCCGTCAAGCACCAGTCATAGAAGCGGCGGCAGCTGCGCAGAGAAGCAGCTACAACAGCGATGAAACAGAGCAGTGGACGGTAGTAGTAGCTAGCGGCTACAACAGTGAGTAGCAGTCACAGCAGGGGCTGCTACAATCGCCTAAACGGTAGTAGTTACGCAGAGTAGCACTTGCAGAGGCGGCGGTACGTAGCAGAGGGTGGCAGGAGAGACCAATGGCTGCAACAACATGCATCAACTGCAACACCGCTGCAGTAGTGGGGTGCAACAACAGCCAACCACAATAGTAGGTGCCACTGCATTGCAACAGCAAAAACAGGTCCTCGGAGGACCCACCACCATGTTTGCAGTAGCGGCGCTGTTGACAGCAACACCGACAAGTTTGCCAGCAAAATCATGAATTTGTGCAACAGCAAACACCGAGGTGGTTTGAGGCTACCTCAACATCGGTAAGCATTGCCAAACTTTGCCAGGCATTGCCCAGGCATTGCCAAGCATTGCAAGGTATTGCCTGGCATTTCCAGGCATTGCTAGGCATTTCCAGGCATTGCCATGCATTGTAAGGCATTGTCAGGCATTTCCCACGCATTGTCTGTTGGAGTGAAGCGATAACTGCACTGGATTTATGCTACAAGCTTGCCCAGCCGATTCTAGATTCTGAGGTTCTTACAAGAAGTTGCAGATTTTTCCGTGAATTGTCGGGAAAATTCCTCTTGTGAACATTCCACTATACATGCCAGTTGATTACTGGGCTAATCTCCCAAGTTTTGTGTTCACGACTGGGGATTGTGCATAACTACATTGGAAAGTCCAAGAGAGGAGTGACCACCTCGGTTTTCTCACCTACGTTGGACAACTCAATGATTGCCTCAGACGAGGTAGGTTGGAGGATGCAGCCCTACGAGGTGTACACATGGCATTGTACAGGCAGCACCGAGGTCGTCTGAGCCAGTACACGACCTCGTTGATGAAGTACTACATCATCAACATGTCTTCCAATGCCGGATGACGCTTTACTACATCAGCATGTGGTGCCATTGAGACTACTACCTACAAGGAAGCAGAAGGGACTAGAGTCCCCCAAGAGTAGCAGTATAAAAGGAGGGGCTAGTAGCCATCACACCTTATCTCAGCAATCCAGAGCAACTCAGTGACTGCTACCGCCATCAACTCCGCAAGTCTGCCATCTGCTAAAGATCACCTCCGTAGACCCAGTGAGCCTGGAAACACTACCAGCTTGGCTAGGAGGCGCCCTGAGTTCCTGAAGGCCTGTCATCCTACAAGACACGCCAAGACTCTTGCTACACGGCTGGACGCCTGACAAGACGTTGCACCCTGTTTGGGCCAGGAACAGAGTCAAAGCTTTGCTGTACATATGCTGTTGTGAGACTTGTACATGGAGCTCCTGTACATGTACTTTGTATTTTCTTAATACAATCACAAACTCCCAAAAAAATAGCTTCCGCACTTTGCTTTTACATTTTGTACAAGTCAGGCTCGGCATACCAAGGTCCTGGCACGACAGTAAGGTACATCTAGCATTTGTTGTGGTCGTGCGAAATCAAACATGGTATCAGAGCAAGGTCGTGCTTCTATCTTGAACAACAACATTAGCAGCATAGTACTTGTAATAGCTGGTGGAGACGACATCCACCACCTCTGTACAATTAGGCGATAACATCAGGGTTGTCGCATTAGTCTTGCAGTTCAACCTGCACATTGCACAGCCAAAGAGGTACCCATGAGTGGCATGTAGCTTGAAGATCAAGAGGGAGGAATACCTCACCTCGACAATGAATGTGTGCTACATGGTTTGCGCATCGGTCAAGAGCAAGGGCGCCATGTTGCAGATCATGCAAAACGCCAAGCAGCAGAGGCATAACGCTTGGCGGAGCAAGCACAACAACTAGTGCGGCAAGAAGCATTGGCGAGACAAGCTTTGGAGCAAGAAACGGAGGCATTGAGGCAGCAGCTTGTAGCGTGAGAGCTTCTTCGACAGCAAGAGCAGCTCACTCGTGCTGCTCAAGATTCACACACGCAGAAGTTGCAACAGTCACATGCTTCCTTGGCGGCACAGAATGCTCAACTTCAGCAGCAGCTGGCTTTGACTCAACAACAGCAACAGCAGATGCATCAACACATGGTGCAGCAACAACAGCAACTGCAAAAGCAACAGCCTATGCAGTGGCAACGGCTGTCACAAGGATCATCTGCTCATCTGCCTCAAGCAAGTCCTCCACCAGTCATGCAACCAGCTAACCCCCAGCAGGTGCAGACTGGAACACCTGCAAATGGAGGAGTGCCACAATAGTTTATGGCACAATCTCAAGGGACGCCTGGAGTTCCACCCATGGCACCATACCAGCAGGCTCAGCCGGGGCTCATGCCACATGCCTATATGGCCCAACCTGCAGCAGCAGCAACAGTAGCAACAGTTGCCGCAACAGAAGTACCACCAGTCCAACCACATGTAGCCATACCTATGCAGCAGTTTCACATGCATGTCCAACCAACGGCAGTGCAAGGTATCCCGTTTCTGCATTTGGAGAACACGGTGCCTGTAGCAGTTGCATCTCTGCAGCTCCACAAGATCAAAGTTGAGAAGTTCGACTGTGAGAACTTCCCACACTGGGCGCATACGTTTCAGCAGGTCACCCAGATTCACAACTGTAGCACAACTCTGGCACAACTCTTGCACAACTCTGGGACAACTTTGGCACAACTTTGGCACAACTGTTGCACACTTCCGGCACAACTATGGCACTACTTTGGCACAACTCTAGCACAAATCTGGCAAAACTCTGGCACAACTCTGGCACAACTCTGGCACAACTCTGGCATAACTCTGGCACAACAATGGCACAGCTCTGGCACAACTCTGGCACAAGTCTGGCACA
>SZWC01006789.1:47768-58851 GCA_023375785.1 Penium margaritaceum | reverse complement strand
CACAACTCTGGCACAACTCTGGCACAGCTCTGGCACAACTCTGGCACAACTCTGGCACAACTCTGGCATAACTCTGGCACAACAATGGCACAGCTCTGGCACAACTCTGGCACAAGTCTGGCACATATCAGGCACAAGTCTGGCACAACTCTGGCACAACTCTGGCACAAGTCTGGAACAACTCTGGCACAACTCTGTCACAACTCTGGCACAACTCTGGCACAACTCTGGCACAACTCTGGCACAACTCTGTCGCAACGCTGGCACAACTCTGGCACAATTCTGGCACAACTCTGGCACGGATCTGGCACAACTCTGGCACAACTCTGGCACAATTCTGGCACAACTTAGGCACAACTGTGGCAGAACTCTGGCACAACTCTACCACAACTCTGGCACAACTCTGGCACAGCTCTGGCACAACTCTGGTACAACTCTGGCACAACTCTGGCACAACTCTGTCACAACGCTGGCACAACTCTGGCACAATTCTGGCACAACTTAGGCACAACTCTGGCAGAACTCTGGCACAACTCTGGCACAACTCTGTCACAACGCTGGCACAACTCTGGCACAATTCTGGCACAACTTAGGCACAACTCTGGCAGAACTCTGGCACAACTCTGGCACAACTCTGTCACAACGCTGGCACAACTCTGGCACAATTCTGGCACAACTTAGGCACAACTCTGGCAGAACTCTGGCACAACTCTGGCACAACTCTGTCACAACGCTGGCACAACTCTGGCACAATTCTGGCACAACTTAGGCACAACTCTGGCAGAACTCTGGCACAACTCTGGCACAACTCTGTCACAACGCTGGCACAACTCTGGCACAATTCTGGCACAACTTAGGCACAACTCTGGCAGAACTCTGGCACAACTCTGGCACAACTCTGTCACAACGCTGGCACAACTCTGGCACAATTCTGGCACAACTTAGGCACAACTCTGGCAGAACTCTGGCACAACTCTGGCACAACTCTGTCACAACGCTGGCACAACTCTGGCACAATTCTGGCACAACTTAGGCACAACTCTGGCAGAACTCTGGCACAACTCTGGCACAACTCTGTCACAACGCTGGCACAACTCTGGCACAATTCTGGCACAACTTAGGCACAACTCTGGCAGAACTCTGGCACAACTCTGGCACAACTCTGTCACAACGCTGGCACAACTCTGGCACAATTCTGGCACAACTTAGGCACAACTCTGGCAGAACTCTGGCACAACTCTGGCACAACTCTGTCACAACGCTGGCACAACTCTGGCACAATTCTGGCACAACTTAGGCACAACTCTGGCAGAACTCTGGCACAACTCTGGCACAACTCTGTCACAACGCTGGCACAACTCTGGCACAATTCTGGCACAACTTAGGCACAACTCTGGCAGAACTCTGGCACAACTCTGGCACAACTCTGTCACAACGCTGGCACAACTCTGGCACAATTCTGGCACAACTTAGGCACAACTCTGGCAGAACTCTGGCACAACTCTGGCACAACTCTGTCACAACGCTGGCACAACTCTGGCACAATTCTGGCACAACTTAGGCACAACTCTGGCAGAACTCTGGCACAACTCTGGCACAACTCTGTCACAACGCTGGCACAACTCTGGCACAATTCTGGCACAACTTAGGCACAACTCTGGCAGAACTCTGGCACAACTCTGGCACAACTCTGTCACAACGCTGGCACAACTCTGGCACAATTCTGGCACAACTTAGGCACAACTCTGGCAGAACTCTGGCACAACTCTGGCACAACTCTGTCACAACGCTGGCACAACTCTGGCACAATTCTGGCACAACTTAGGCACAACTCTGGCAGAACTCTGGCACAACTCTGGCACAACTCTGTCACAACGCTGGCACAACTCTGGCACAATTCTGGCACAACTTAGGCACAACTCTGGCAGAACTCTGGCACAACTCTGGCACAACTCTGTCACAACGCTGGCACAACTCTGGCACAATTCTGGCACAACTTAGGCACAACTCTGGCAGAACTCTGGCACAACTCTGGCACAACTCTGTCACAACGCTGGCACAACTCTGGCACAATTCTGGCACAACTTAGGCACAACTCTGGCAGAACTCTGGCACAACTCTGGCACAACTCTGTCACAACGCTGGCACAACTCTGGCACAATTCTGGCACAACTTAGGCACAACTCTGGCAGAACTCTGGCACAACTCTGGCACAACTCTGTCACAACGCTGGCACAACTCTGGCACAATTCTGGCACAACTTAGGCACAACTCTGGCAGAACTCTGGCACAACTCTGGCACAACTCTGTCACAACGCTGGCACAACTCTGGCACAATTCTGGCACAACTTAGGCACAACTCTGGCAGAACTCTGGCACAACTCTGGCACAACTCTGTCACAACGCTGGCACAACTCTGGCACAATTCTGGCACAACTTAGGCACAACTCTGGCAGAACTCTGGCACAACTCTGGCACAACTCTGTCACAACGCTGGCACAACTCTGGCACAATTCTGGCACAACTTAGGCACAACTCTGGCAGAACTCTGGCACAACTCTGGCACAACTCTGTCACAACGCTGGCACAACTCTGGCACAATTCTGGCACAACTTAGGCACAACTCTGGCAGAACTCTGGCACAACTCTGGCACAACTCTGTCACAACGCTGGCACAACTCTGGCACAATTCTGGCACAACTTAGGCACAACTCTGGCAGAACTCTGGCACAACTCTGGCACAACTCTGTCACAACGCTGGCACAACTCTGGCACAATTCTGGCACAACTTAGGCACAACTCTGGCAGAACTCTGGCACAACTCTGGCACAACTCTGTCACAACGCTGGCACAACTCTGGCACAATTCTGGCACAACTTAGGCACAACTCTGGCAGAACTCTGGCACAACTCTGGCACAACTCTGTCACAACGCTGGCACAACTCTGGCACAATTCTGGCACAACTTAGGCACAACTCTGGCAGAACTCTGGCACAACTCTGGCACAACTCTGTCACAACGCTGGCACAACTCTGGCACAATTCTGGCACAACTTAGGCACAACTCTGGCAGAACTCTGGCACAACTCTGGCACAACTCTGTCACAACGCTGGCACAACTCTGGCACAATTCTGGCACAACTTAGGCACAACTCTGGCAGAACTCTGGCACAACTCTGGCACAACTCTGTCACAACGCTGGCACAACTCTGGCACAATTCTGGCACAACTTAGGCACAACTCTGGCAGAACTCTGGCACAACTCTGGCACAACTCTGTCACAACGCTGGCACAACTCT
The DNA here is from genome assembly GCA_023375785.1 of Penium margaritaceum. Lineage (NCBI taxonomy): Eukaryota > Viridiplantae > Streptophyta > Zygnematophyceae > Desmidiales > Peniaceae > Penium > Penium margaritaceum. The sequence goes on along the minus strand of SZWC01006789.1, from coordinate 55,553 downwards.
GGCACAATTCTGGCACAACTTAGGCACAACTCTGGCAGAACTCTGGCACAACTCTGGCACAACTCTGTCACAACGCTGGCACAACTCTGGCACAATTCTGGCACAACTTAGGCACAACTCTGGCAGAACTCTGGCACAACTCTGGCACAACTCTGTCACAACGCTGGCACAACTCTGGCACAATTCTGGCACAACTTAGGCACAACTCTGGCAGAACTCTGGCACAACTCTGGCACAACTCTGTCACAACGCTGGCACAACTCTGGCACAATTCTGGCACAACTTAGGCACAACTCTGGCAGAACTCTGGCACAACTCTGGCACAACTCTGTCACAACGCTGGCACAACTCTGGCACAATTCTGGCACAACTTAGGCACAACTCTGGCAGAACTCTGGCACAACTCTGGCACAACTCTGTCACAACGCTGGCACAACTCTGGCACAATTCTGGCACAACTTAGGCACAACTCTGGCAGAACTCTGGCACAACTCTGGCACAACTCTGTCACAACGCTGGCACAACTCTGGCACAATTCTGGCACAACTTAGGCACAACTCTGGCAGAACTCTGGCACAACTCTGGCACAACTCTGTCACAACGCTGGCACAACTCTGGCACAATTCTGGCACAACTTAGGCACAACTCTGGCAGAACTCTGGCACAACTCTGGCACAACTCTGTCACAACGCTGGCACAACTCTGGCACAATTCTGGCACAACTCAGGCACAACTGTGGCAGAACTCGGGCACAACTCTACCACAACTCTGGCACAACTCTGGCTCAACTCTGGCACAACTCTGGCACAACTCTGGCACAACTCTGGCACAACTCTGGCACAACTATCTAACAACTGTGGCACAACTCTGGCACAATTATGGTACAACTCTGGCACAACTCTTGCACACCTCTGGCACGACTTTGGCACAACTCTGGCACAAATCTGGTAGAAGTCTGGCACAACTCATGCACAACTCTGGCACAAATTTGGCGCAATTCTGGAACAAATTGAGCAAAACTCTGGCATAACTTTGGCATAACTCTGGCACAACTCTGGCACAACTTTGGCACAACTTTGGCACAACTATGGCACAATTCCGGCACAACTCTTGCACAACGTTGGCACAACTCTGGCACAACTCTAGCAGAACTCTGGCACAACTCTGGCACAACTCTGGCACAACTATGGCAAAAATCTGGAACAACTCTGGCACAACTCTGGCAAACCTCTGGCAAAACTCTGGCACAACACTGGCACAACTCTGGTACAACTCTGGCACAACTCTGGGACATCTCTGGCACAACTATGGCACAACTCTGGCACAAATATGGAACAACTATGGCAAAACTCTGGCACAACTGTTGCACAACTCTGGGACAACTCTGGCACAACACTGGCACAACTCTGGCACAACTATGGCACAACTCTGGCACATCTCTGGCACAACTCTGGCACAACTCTGGCACAACTGGAGCACATCTCTGGCACAACTCTGGCACAACTCTGGCACAAATCTGACACAACTCTGGCACAAATCTAGCACTATTCTGGCACAACTCTGGTACAACTAAGACACAACTCTGGCACAACTCCGGCACAACTCTGGCACAACTCTGGCACAAGTCTGGCACAACCCTGGCACAACTCTGGCAAATCTCTGGCACAACTCTGAGACAACTCTTGCACAACTATGGCACAACTAAGGGTGTTCACAAGTCCAGACTCTCAAGTCTGGACCTGGACTTGGACTTGCGAGTCTGAGTCTGGCTCAAGACTCGGACTCGCGAGTCTTGGCTGGGACTCGCGAGTCTTGGTACTCGCGAGTCCAACATGTGTGGACTTGCAAGTCCAACATACATGGACTTGCAAGTCCAAAAAATTCATGTCAACGTCTTCCATTTTTTTCTCTCCTATGGTTTTGTGTACGTTCTGTCCCAGACAATGGTTGCATGAACATTTTAACAAGTTTTTGGGATGGTTCTCATTACTTAAGGGGTAAAATATGATTTAATGAGAGTCATGGGTTAGATCCTTCAATCAAACAAAACAAGAGCACATTGTGTGTGTCTTGCATTCTCGGGGGTCAAATGGGAATTCAAGTTCTCGGACGGTCAAGTCAACAGCTTGGAACTTAGAGTTTCGAAGTTACGCTCGGAATATCGGAACTCAAACGTCCGACGTTTGACTTGACCAAACTTCTAACGTCTAAGTTCCAAAGTTTGAGTTTGAACCTCCAAGGCCTAAACTTGAAGTTGGGAACTTCGACCTCAACTTCTGAATGTTTGAGCCAAAAATTTCAAGACTCAAAGCTCCAAACGGAACTCTGAGATCCGCTGGACGTTCTGACATGGCACGGAGCCATGCCATCCGCGATATTCAGTTTGCGGATGGTGTGGGCTGACGTGGCGAGGAAAATGGTGTGGCGGATGTTGGCGGAAAGCAGTGGATCTGGACAAGAACAAGGGACAGGGGAGAGGCGAGGGTCGACGGGGGATGGGAGGGAGGGGATTTTTTCGTGGGCTGGTTCTTGTCGATGGGTGTTGAACCGGTCCTTGGTTTTTTTGATCCCTCTCTCCCCCCTCCCCACAGACTTGCAAGTCCGAGTCGAGTCTGGAGGTCAGACTTGGACTTGCGAGTCTGGGACCCGACTCGGACTTGCAAGTCTGACTTGCGAGTCCTGGCTTTTGGTGAACACCCTTTATCTGTGGGAGTTCTACAATGGGCACTATCTGCCTCCACCTACGGGATCATCATCGCAAGCAGTGTCGGAATTCAGGTTCTACACCCATGTTGCATACATGGTGTTGGAAAACCAGCTAAGTCCTTGCATGCAACAGGTGATCAGGATGTTTGAGGAGACAGTTGAGCCTGCTCGACTTGCATGGTCCTACCTCCTACCGACCTACATGTCCAGTGACTCTACCTTCAAGTCTCACCTCCTGACTGAGCTATCGCACATCAGCCTCAGCATCTTCGATAACATAGACGACTACATCAACAAGGCAAATTCACGGATGCTCCTATCTGAGAACCCGTGTTTGTAACCTTCCTCCTCAGTGGATTGACTGGCGACTGGGAGAACGTGAGACATGTGCTGAAATTCAAGCAGGAATCTAAGTTGACAGAGGCATACATTATGCAAGACGTTGCTAACAGAGCAACGCGACTGCAAGCTCGCAAAGGAGAAAGCCAGGCTTTTGTCCAACACACTGTTTTCTGCAGCAAGTGTAGCCCACGTCAACGCAGCTCATCCATCGTGGAAGAACCAGTCCATGATGAACGCAGCATCTTCCCAGGTCACTCGCCGACCAAGTCCAAACGCCAACTCTCGCGACGCAAGTGACCAGGACACAGGATCATGATCTGCAATAGAATGACATTATTGCAAGAAGATTGACCACAAGAAAATGGACTACAAAAAGCGGATTGTGGATGAGACGCTCGCAAAAAAGCAAAAAGGCTACCAAGGCAAAAAGCCAGGAGACAAAGGGAAGGAGAAGAAGGATGGAGACAAGGAGGAGACTCAGAATTCAGTGAAAAAAGGTAACAACAGAGGCAAGAAGGAGTTTGACTACTCAGCTACTGTGTTCCAACTCTCGGATGTGCAGGGAAACTGCCTCGTTTGCTCACCGTATGTGTGGTACCTCGACAGTGGGTGCATATCACACATCACATTTGATAGGTCCTGTCTCCAGGACCTTCAGCCTAGCACAAAGGGCTTTGTGACAGTTTCCAAAAACAAGCAAGTCCCATTGTTGGGAAAAGGCAGAGTGGCAGTGAGAGACTACGACGAAACTTAGGTGAAATTTGGAGATGTTCTCTACATCCCAGAGATTGCCGTCAACCTACTGTCACTTCGGCAGCTGATGAAGAGGGGAGCTCATATTGGGAGCAATGGAAACAACATCACCCTACGGAATAGTGAAGGAGAAGTATTCACCGAAGGACGTCTCCTTCCATGCGGCATGATTGGGCTAGACTTCAGCCCTCCTGAGACAACGACTGAATTTGATCCCTTCGCAGCAGCTAGTCTACACCAATCTTTTGGTGCAGTTATCTCAGTGTGGCACAAGAGACTCGGCCATATCAGCAATAAGCAAGTTAAGACCATGAAGAAGCAACAACAGGTTGATGGACTAGACATCAAGGACAGCGACGAGAAGGAACCTGTAGATCCTTGTGAGGATTGTGAAGGCCAAACTGCCACGTCAAGTATTCCCTCCCGCCAGCAAGCGTGATATTGCCGACAAGCTCAAGTTGGTCCACACAGACATTTGTGGACCAATTCCACCAGCGGCAATGAACTCAGGTCATTGGTACTTCCTGCTTTTCATCGATGATGACTCGCTTCACTTGGTTCTACGCCCTCAAGACACGCGACAAAGCATCAACGCACTTCTTCAAGTGGCTGGCCATGATGGATAGACAGAGCAATAGCTGCAAGTCCTACGCTCTGACAACACTAGAGAGTTTACCAGCGCTGACTTCATGTCTTGCCTGAAAGACATGGGCATCATGCAGCTGTTTTTAGTGCCCTACACACCACAACAGAATGGTGTCGCTAAAAGTGCAAATCGTATGATGCAAGAAGTGCTCAAGTCAATGCTTCTTGGCGCACAGCTTGACAACAGCTGGTGACCATCTGCACTAAAGCAAGATGTTTGGGTACGCAACCGTGTACCACATGCAGCACTCCATGACATAACTCCATTTCAAGCATGGCATGGTGATAAGCCAGACATCAAAGGGCTTTGGACGTTTGGCTGCATGGCACTTGTTCACGTGCCAAAGGAGCAAAGGAGGAAGCTGACTGTCATGGCGTCTTGGGGTTTGTTCATGGGGTAAGCATCCAACATGAAAGGATGGGAGTTCATTGAAATGGACGCACAATGCACCATCATCAGCCGCGATGCAATGTTTTTTCATAATCTGACACGCACAGCATGGGAGGCCAAGTGAAAAACGGCCCTAGATCTTTTACACACTTTCTACGACTGCTATGTCGAGTCCCTTGCGGAATCAGAAGGAGAAGAGACCACACATCCACTCTCCCTTTCGAATCTGGATGAGGTGGATAATGAGACGGAGTGGGCAAATGTGTCCTTCGGCACTCACCACCTTGAAAGCACCATCCTGGACGATTAGTCAGTTGATATACGGCATGATGAAGCCGAGACGGTGGGCAGGCAAGATGGTTCGCAACCGTCAAGGAAGGTTTAGTCTCCACTCCTTGTGAACAATCGACGTTTCACATGCCTACTACAACAGCAAATGGAGCAAATGCAGGGAGATGATAAGGAGGAACACAACCTTGTCATGATTGCGTGCTCAATGTTCAAGGAGGACGAAGTCGTCATTGCTGAATTTTCCACGACACACCTTGCTGCACTTGTTTCACGCCATGTGAAAGAACTCCTATCGGAGCCAAAGACATTGCAAGAAGCTCTAAGTGATCAGCATGCAGCAGAGTGGAAAGCAGCACTTGATGTAGAGTACAGCAGTCTGATGGAGCAGGGAATGCAGGAACTCACTAAACTACCACCGCATGCATGGCCTGTGGGGGTGAAGTGGGTTTTTCGCATCAAGACCAAGGCTGACGGGAGCATTGACAAGTTCAAAGCCCGACTTGTTGCGAAAGGATTTACACATGTAGAAGGAAAGGACTTCTTTGAAACCTACGCGCCTATAAGCCGCTACACAACAGCACGCATCACGCTTGCCATCGCAGCAGTTAAGGACTACGTCGTGCAACAGCTTGACGTCAAGAACGCCTTCCTACATGGAGAGATGGATACAACTATGTTCATGAGACAGTCAAAAGGGTATGATGACGGCAACGGATGTGCGTGCAAGCTGGTTAAGAGCCTCTACGGGTTGAAACACAGTCCACTCCTTTGGTACAGGAAGCTACGGGAACTTCTTGAGAACCTCGACTTCCAACCATCTGCCTACGACGACTGTCTCTTTCTTCACCGACCTGCACCTGACGCTCGCCCAGACTGCTATGCCCATGTGTATGTGGAGGACATCCTCATCATTGGCCCATCTGCATAGTTCATCAAAGAAACGGCTATAGCAATGGCCAAAGAGGTGAACATCACAGTCATGCAGTCCTTCGCGTTTTACCTCGGCATGAACATTGAGCGCAACCACGACTTGCGTATCTTCAAGCTCAGCCAAGGGACCTACTGCACAAAGGTCTCTGAATGCTTTGATGTACCTGATTGACACATACCAACACCCTTAACCCAGCAGCAGTTGATGCATCAGGGACAAAGGGGGAGGAGTGAGACCGACAACCGCAACATAGTGAAGTCACTCATGCATGCTGCAAGTTGTGCTCGACCGGACCTACAGAGCTGTGTGGAACCTTGCACGTGGAAACGAGACCTGCACAACGCAGGCTTGTAAGGAGCTCGATTGAGCCCTTATGTACTTGAGCGCCACAAAAGACGTAGCACTACGCTTTGGCACCTTGAAGGACCTGGAGGTCAAGTGCTTTGTTGATGAAGATTTTGGAGGCACGGAGGAGGACCGGCGGAGCACTACCAGCTTCATGTGCCTTTTTTCAGGAGCTACAGTCTCATGGTCAAGCAAGTGGCAAAGCATCAGCACATTCAGCTCTGCTGAAGCTGAGTACGCTACAACAACATCAGCCGCACAAGAGGTGACTTATCTACGGAACCTCCTTGACGGCATCGGATTTGGGCAAGAGAAGCCCACTAATATCTATGCCGAGAACAAGTCCGCGGTCGACCTCGCAAACTCTACCAAATTCCAAGGACGCACAAAAAACATCGACATACGAGGCCACTGGATCCGGTGAAAGGTTGTTGATGGCACTATGTGCCTATTTCTGAGCAAGCAGTGGACTTCCTAACCAAGACAGTTCCAAAAGGCATCTTCTATCGATGCGCTGTCAAGTGCGGACTCACCTCAAATGCGTTCTCGCAGTACCGGCAAAACCACACCGAGCTCTCCGGCACGCGGAAGCCAAAGATTCGCACCCTCACCATGACGGTGAAAACGAGTGGCGACCTGCTCAGGTGCTTCATGGTGTATGGAGCTTGCAGAGTACCACGTGCAGCTGACAGGGGGAGAGGGGAAAAGGACCATGTTGTCACTAACACTCAAGCTCCACAAGTCAACTAGACGTCGTCACCTGCATCCCCACCACTACACGGCAACAATGCAAATCCAGATTGCAGCACAAAAGGCTACAAGTCTCAGATTTCAGAGTTCGCTGGTGAGGACCCTGGAAAATGACCCAAATTTCAACTTTTCGAAGCACTGATTTCATCAACTTCGGCCTTCAAACCACAGGCTCGTATCTCTTCGTCCACAAAGGAGCAGCTAGTTGCAACACAAATCTGTCTTCAGCACCTTCAAAATCAGCATCTTCAGCAAGCAGCAGCAGTTGGAAAAAAACTGGTGAAAGTTTTGTCGCAGCAAGTTTCATCGAAGCAGGTTTTACAAAAACCTGCTGACCACTCTGCTGCCGCAGCTAGTTTTCGCGCGAGACGGCGACGTCAGCAGGAGCCCGCGACTTCGTCACGCGAGAAAGCCATGACGCGGCCGCCGCGCAGAAATTTCGGAACATAACCGCGGGCTTGTGACCCAAGCTTGCTTGCTCGTGCAAGCGAGCGAGCAGACAGGACTCCGCGGCGTTCCGATCTGGAAGCCGTGAGGTCACAACCTCCAGCAGCATCGCAAGAAAAAAGGAAAAAGAAAAAAGAAAAAAATACAAAAAGAACTGCATTTTCTCGTAAAACGAATCGAACCG
>SZWC01006789.1:19952-39849 GCA_023375785.1 Penium margaritaceum | reverse complement strand
AGTCATTGCTAGTCATTGCTAGTCATTGCTAGTCATTGCTAGTCATTGCTAGTCATTGCTAGTCATTGCTAGTCATTGCTAGTCATTGCTAGACATTGCTAGACATTGCTAGTCATTGCTAGTCATTGCTAGTCATTGCTAGTCATTGCTAGTCATTGCTAGTCATTGCTAGGCATTGCTAGGCATTGCCCAGGGATTGCCCACGCTTTGCCAAGGCAATGTCTAGGCATTGTCCAGGTTTTGTCCAATCATTGCCTAGGCATTGCTAGGCATTGTGAAGCATTACCAGGCATTGCCAGGCATTGCCCTGGCATTTTCTAGGCATTGTCCAGGCATTGCCAGGCACTTCCAAACATGGGCATGAATTGCGAGGCATTGCAAGGCATTGCCTAGGCACTGCTAGGCATTGCGAGGCATCATGAGGCATTGTTGGACATAGCCAATTCATTACCTAGGCATTGCCAGGAATTCCCAAGCATTGCTTAGTCATTGCCTCAACATTGGTAGGCGTTGCCAGACATTTCCAGGCATTCCTAGGCATTGCCAGGAATTAACCAGGCATTGCCAAGCATTGCAAGGCCTTTCAAAGCATTGCAATGTATCAAGGAAATGCTAGGCATTTCCCAGACATTGTACAGGCATAGACATGCATTGCCACAAATTGCCTAGGCATTGCCAGGCGTTGCCCAAGAGTTTCTAGGCTTTTCCCAGGCCCTTCTAGCCATTTTCCAGGCATTGGAAGGAATTGCGTTGGCATTCCAAGGAATTTCTAGGCATTACCCAAGCATTGCTAGGCATTGCTCAGGCTTTTTCAACCATTGCCAGCCATTGCTCGGGCATTACAAGGCATTGCATTTGTGTTTTCTCAGGCACTACCACGCATTGCTCAGGCATTGCCAAGCATTACCTGGACATTGTCAGGCATTGCTAGGCATTGCTTAGCTGCCAGGCATTGCCAAGCATTGCCCAAGCATTGTCCATGCATTGTTCAAGCCTTTTTTTGGTATGACCTAGGCATTGCAAGGCATTGCCAGGCATTGCCCAAGCTTTGCCCAGGCATTGTCTAGGCATTGCAAGACATTGCTAGGCATTGCCTGGCATTGCCAGGCCTTGTCCGGGTATTGTCAAGCAATACCAGGCATTGCCCAAGCATTGCCCCGGCTTTGCCAGTCATTTCCATGCATTGCAAACAATTGCGCTTGCATTGCCAGGCATTTCCATACATTGCCAAGCATTGCACAGGCATTGCCAGGCATTGTCAACGCATTGCCAAGAATTTCCAAGGCACTGCCAGGCACTCCTCAGGCATTTCCAGCCATTATCAGGCATTGCCTTGGCATTCCCAAGCATTGCCAGTTATTGCCCAGGTATTTCTCAGGCCTTGCCAGTCATTGTCAAGCATTCTTAAGCATTGCCATACATTGCAGTGGCATTGCCAAGCATTTCCCAGGCATTTTTAGGCATTTCCCAGGCATTTTTAGGCATTTCCAAGTATTGTACCGGCATTGCCAGGCATTACCTAGGTGAATTCAGCATTGGCCATGCATTGCGAGACATTATCCACGCATTGCCAGGCAATACCTAGGCATTGCCAGGCATTGTCCAGGCATTGCCATGCATTACCCAGGCATTGCCAAAGCATTGCTAGGCATTGCCAGCTACTCTCAGGCATTCCTTGGCATTCTTAGGCATTGCCAGATGTTGCCCAATCATTACCCATGCAATCTCCAGACATTGCCATGCATCGCCAAACATCGCCTAGGCATCGCGGTTTTGCTTAGGCATTGCGCGTGTATTGCCCAGGCATTGTCTAGGCACTTCCAAGGCATTGCCCAAGCATTGCCAGGGATTGGGAAGCTTTGGCAGGCATTGCTAGGCATTCTATGCCATCGCCAGGCATTGCCAGGCATTGCCTGGTATTGCCCAGATATTGCTAGGCATTGCCAAGCATTGACTGGCATTTCCAGACATTGCCCAGGCATTGTCCAAGAATTGCTTAGGCATTGCGAGGTATTGCAAGGCATTGTCAGTCATTGCCCAGGTAATGTCAGGCACTGCCACGCAATACTAGGCATTTCCTAGGCATTGCCAAGGCATTGCCCACGCATTTTTACGCTTTTCAAGGCATTGGTAGGAGTTAAAGAAGGCGTTGCCCAGGAGTTGCACAGGCCTTGCCAGGAATTGGCAAGCGTTGCCAGGCATTGCCAGGCATTGCTAGGCTTTGTTGGGCATTACGGAGGCATTGCAAGGCATTGTCAGGCATCGCCCAGGCATTTTCTTAGCGTTTCCAGGCATTACCAAGCGTTGCCCAGGCATTTCCAGGCATTGCCAAGCATTGCCCACGCATTGCTAGGCATTGCCCTGGAATTGCCAGCCATTCCCAAGGCATTGCCAAGCATTCCTAGGCATTGCTAGGCATTTTTTCTGGTATTTCTAGCTATTGTCCAAGCCTTGTTCATGGATTGCCAAGATTTTCCAGGCATGGCCAGGCATTTCCGGGCATTTCCAAGGCATTCCCAAGCATTGCGAGGTACTGCTAGGTATTTCAAAGGATTGCCAGATAGTGTCAGGCATTGCTATGCATTGCCTGGCACTGTTAGGAATTACCATCGCATTGCGAGGCATTGCCACACATTTACAGGCATTGTCCAAGCATTCCCAGGCATTGCCAAGACATTGCCAAGCATTGCCAAATCATTGCCGTGCATTACCAAGGCATTTACCAGATTTCCAGGCATTTTCCAGGCATTACAAGGCATTGCAACACATTCCCAAGCATTTCCATGCATTTCCTAGGCATTTCCAAGCATTGCCCAAGCGTTGCTTGGCATTGCCCAGGCATTTCCAAGAATTGTCCAAGTATTTCCAGGCATTTTCCAGGCATTGCTAGGCATTTTCAAGGCATTGCCAAACATTACCGAGGCATTGCCACGCAATTCCCAAGCATGTTTAGGCATCATCCAGGCATTGCCAGACATTGCCCAGGTATTTCCAAGCATTGCCTAGGCATTGACAGGCATTGCCCAGGCATTACTAGGCATTGCCAAGCATTCTAAGGCATTGATAGGTCTTCTTAGGCATTGTAAGGCATTGCCAAGCAATGCCAAGGCGTTTCCAGGCATTGCCAGGCATTGCCTAGACATTCCCCAAACATTATCCACGCATTCCCGGGCATTACAACACATTGACAAGCATTGCCCCAGGATTGCACAGGCATTGTCGAGGCATTGCCATGCATTGCTTGACATTGCAAGGTATTGACATGCATTTCCAGGCATTGCCAAACATTTCTCGGCATTTCCCTTGCATTGTGGGGCATTGCCTAGGCATTGCTATTGCCAGGCACTCACATGCATCGCCAGGCGTTGCCTAGATATTTCCAAGCATTACCTAGGCATTGCCAGGCACTACCGAGGCATTTCTTAAGCATTACCAAGAATTGCGAGGCATTGACAGGCATAGCGAGGCATTGACAAGCATTGCCAGACATTTTCCAGGCATTGCCAGGCAATACCAAGCATTGGAAAGCACTGCCAGGCATTGCCAGGTATTACCCAGGCATTTTCCAGCATTGCCACACATTTCCAAGGCAATAGCACACAATGCAAGGCATTTAAAACGCATTGCAAGGAATTGTTTCGGCATTTCCAGGCATTGGCCACGCATTGCCAGGCATTGGAAGGCATTGTTTAGGTATTACCTAGGCATTTCCAGGCATTTTCAGGCATTGCCAAGCATTTCCTAGGCATTGCCAGGCATTGCTTGGAAATTTTTAAGGCATTTCCATGCATTGTCGAGGCATTTCAAGGCATTGCCTAGGCAGCGCTAGGCATTGTCCAAGCATTGCATAGCATTGCTAGGTATTGCCAAGGCATTGCCGGGCATTGCCAAGCATTATCCAAGCATGCCCAGGCATTACCAAGCCTTGGTGAGCATAACCAAGGCATTACTAGGCATTGCCAGACATTACCAAGCATTGCCAAGGATTTTTTAGGCATTTTGAAGCATTGCCCACGCATTTCCATGCATTTCCCAGACATTGCCAGCTATTTCCTAGGCATAGCCAGGCATTACCAAGGCATTTCCAGACATTTCCAGACATTGTCAGTCATTACCCAGGCATTGCTAGGCGTTGCCCAAGAATTGCCATGCATTTCATGGCATTCCCATGGATTGCCTGGCATTATCAGGAATTTCCATGCATTTCTAAGAGTTGCCACGCATTCCCCAAGCATTGCCCAAGTATTTCCAGGCAATGCCCATGCATTTCCAGGCATTGCCCAAGCATTTCCAGGCATTGCCTTGGCATTGCCCAGGCATTCCAAGGCATTGCCAAGCATTGCCCAGGAATGGCCAAGCATGGTGAGGCATTACCGAGGCATTGCCAGGCATTGCCAAGCATTGCCTAAAAATTCCCAAGCATTTCCAGATGTTACACAAGCATTGCCCATGTATTGCCTAGGCATTGCCCAGGCATTGCCCGGGCATTGCCAGGCATTGCCAAACATTCCTAGGCATTGGCAGGCATTCCCAGGCATTGCTCGACATTCCCAAGCATTTCTTGGCATAGCTAGGCATTTCCATGCATTGCCTAGGCATTGCCAAGTATTTCTAAGCATTGCCTAGGCATTGTACAGGAATTGTTCGGACATTGCCAGGTCATGCCTAGGCATTGACAACATTGTTCAAGCATTGCCAAGCATTGCGAGGCCTTTCCATGCATAGCCAAGATTTCCTAGGCATTATTAGGCTTTGCCCAAAAATTGCTAGGCATTGCGCACGCATTGCTAAGCATTGCCGAGGCATTGCCAGGCATTGCCCAGGCATTGCCGTGTATTGCCCAGGCATTGCCAGGGGTGCCGAGGCATTTCCAGGCATTGTCAAGGCATTGCCAAGCATTGCCTAAGCATTACAAGGCATTTCTAGGCATTCCGAGGCATGGTCAGGTGTTTCCAAGGCATTGCCCAGTCATTTCCAAAGCATTATCCAAGCCTTCTCTNCGACATTCCCAAGCATTGCTTGGCATAGCTAGGCATTGCCAGGCCTTGCCAAGTATTTCTAAGCATTGCCTAGGCATTGTACAGGAATTGTTCGGACATTGCCAGGTCATGCCTAGGCATTGACAACATTGTTCAAGCATTGCCAAGCATTGCGAGGCCTTTCCATGCATAGCCAAGATTTCCTAGGCATTATTAGGCTTTGCCCAAAAATTGCTAGGCATTGCGCACGCATTGCTAAGCATTGCCGAGGCATTGCCAGGCATTGCCCAGGCATTGCCGTGTATTGCCCAGGCATTGCCAGGGGTGCCGAGGCATTTCCAGGCATTGTCAAGGCATTGCCAAGCATTGCCTAAGCATTACAAGGCATTTCTAGGCATTCCGAGGCATGGTCAGGTGTTTCCAAGGCATTGCCCAGTCATTTCCAAAGCATTATCCAAGCCTTCTCTAGGCGTTGCCACACATTTCTAACCATTGCTCAGGCATTGCCCAGTCATTGCCAGGCATTGTCCAGGCATTTTCCACTAATTTCTAGGCTTTGCTAAACTTTGCTACACATTGCCAGACTTTGCCAATAATTTCCATGCATTGCCAGGCATTGCCAGGCCTTGCTAGAAGTTTCCAGGCCTTGCCAAGCATTGCCAGGCCGTGCCAGGCATTGCAGGGAATCGCCCAAGCATTCCCCAAGAATTTCCCAGGCATTGCCAGGCCTTGCCCACGCATTTCCTAGGCGTTCCCCAGACATTGCCAGGCCTTGCCCGGGCATTGCTAGGCTTTGTCCAGGCGTTACCTAGTCATTGCCTCGGGATTGTGAGGCACGCATTGCAGAGGCATTGCTAGGCATTGCCAAGCATTACCCAAGCATTGACAAGTCATTGGCAAGCATTGTCAGGCATTTCCAGGCATTGTCTAGGCATTGCCCAGGGATTTCCTAGGCCTTGCAAGGTATTGCCAAGCAGTGCTAGGCATTACCCAGGCATTGCCAGATATTCCCAGGCATTGCCCAGGGATTGTCCAAGTGTTGCCTAGGCATTCCTAGGCATTGCCACCCATTGACTAGGCACTTTCCAGGCACGGCAAGATTTTCCATGCATTCCCATGCATGTCCGGGAATTTCCCTGGCATTGCCAAGCATTTCCAAGGCATTGCAAGGCATTTTCTAGGCATTGCAAGGCATTGCCAGGCTTTGCAAGGCATTGCCTAGGCATTGTCGTACATTGCCCAGGCATTGTTATACATGTTCTAGGCATTTCCACGCATTGCCAGACATTCCAAGGCATTGCCATGCATTGTCAGGCATTGCCAAGGCATCCCTTGGCATTTTGAGGCACTACCAAGGTACTCTCTAGGCATTAGTAGGCATTACGATGCATTGTCCAGGCATTGCCAGGCATTGCCAAGCATTTCTCAGGAATTTCTAGGCATTGCCTAGGCATAGTCAGCCATTACATATGCATTGCTTGGCATTACCTAGGAATTGCTCGGCATTGCCAGGCATTGCCTAGGCACTGCCACGCACTCCCCAAGAATTTTCCTGGCATTGCCAGGCATCCGAGGCATTACTAGGAATTGCCAGGCATTGCCAAACTATTGTCATGTATTGCCGGGAATTTTCAGTCCTTGCCTAGGCATTGCCACACATTGGCAGGCATTACGAGGCATTGCTAGGAATTGCAAGGCATTTCTAGGAATCGTCCTCGCATTGCTAGGCATTGTCAGGCACTTTCAAAGCATTGCCAGGCATTGCCAAGGCATTAGGAGGCATTGCAAATGCATTGCCAAGCATTGCTGTGCATTGTCAGGCATTGCCAGGCATTTCCCAAGCATTGCCAAACATTGCGAGGCTCTGCCAAGCCTTTTCCAGTCATTCTCAGGCATTCGTAGGTATCACCTACGCATTGCTAGGCATTTCAAGGCATAACTTAGGCATTGCCAGGCATTACCCAGGCATTTCCAGCCATTGTCCAGGCATTGCTTGGCATTGTATGGCATTCCCAAGCATTGTCAAGCATTGCCCAACCAAAAAATTCCATGCATTACCAAGGATTTCTAGGAATTGCCAGGCATTGCCACGCATTGCCAAGCATTGCCCAAGCATTGCGAGGCATGGTCCAGCCAAACATTCCCAGGCATTGCCAGGCATTGCCAAACATTGCAAGGTATTGAAATCCATTTCCAGGCAGTGCAAGGCATTTCCCAAGCATCACCCACGCATTACCCACACATTGCCCAGGCATTGTTAAGGCATTTCCTGGCATGGCCCAGAAAAACATTCCCAGGAATTTCTAAGCACTACCAGGCATTGCCAGGCATTTCCAAAGCATTTCAAGGCATTGCTAAGGCATTGGCATGCACTCCTTTTTATTTCCAGCCATTTCCAGGCATTACCAAGCATTGCCGCGTATTGCTAGGCATTTCCAAGCATTGCCAGGCATTGCCTAGGTATTGCCAAGCATTGCCAGGCATTGGCAAGCATTGCCAAGCATTGCCTAGGCATTGCCAAGGCATTACCCAGGCATTACCCGGGAATTGTCCAGGAATTTTCCAGGAATTGCCTAGGCATTACAAGGCATTGCCCTGGCAATGCCGGGCATTGCCCAGGCAATACTGGGCATTGCTAGGCATTTCTTGGAATTGCCACGCATTGTAAGGAATTCCCAAGCATTTACCACGTATTCCCACGAATTGCTCGGGCATTTCTAGGCATCGCTCAGGTATTTCTAGGCATTGCCCAACCCTTGTCAGGAATTCCCCAAGCATTGCCACACACTGCCCATGCATTGGCAAGCATTTCCCTGGCATTGCCAAGGCATTGCAAGGCATTGCAAAGGCATTGCCAAGCATTGCCCAGGCATTGCCAGCCATTAGGAGGCATTGCCTAGGCATTGCCAGGCATTATCCAGGTATTTGCAGGCATTTGTAGGCATCGCCTACATATTGCTGGGAATTTCCATGCATAATTAGGCATTGCCAGGCATTAACCAAGCATTGCCAGCCATTCTCCTGGTTTTTCCAGGCATTGCCTCATATCTCCAAGCATTATCACGCATTGTCCGGGCATTTCCAGGCATTGCCAAGCCAAACATTCCCAGCCATCACCAAGGATGTCCAGGGCATTGCCATGCATTGCCGGGCATTGCCCAAGCATTGACAGGTATTGTCCCGTCAAACATTGCTAGGTATTGAAAGCCATTGCCAGGCATTTTCCAAGCATTTCCCACGCATTACCCACCTATTGCCCAGGCATTTCCCAAGCATTGTGTGGCATTGCTTGGCATTGCCCAGCCAAACATTCCGAGGCATTTCCAAGCACTGCCAGGCATTGCCAAGGTATTGCTAGGCATTTCCAAGGCAATGCCATGTATTCCCTTTCATTTCCAGCCATTACCAGGCTATTCCAAGCATTTCCAGGTGTTTCTAGGCATTGCCAAGCATTACCACTCTTTTCCTGGGCATTGCCAAGCATTGCCAAGAATTGGCAAGCATTGCCCAGCCATTGCCTGGGCATTTCCCAGGCGTTGTCCAGGCATTGCCAGGCATTGCCTAGGCATTACCAGGCAATTCCGCGGGAATGCCGGGCATTGCTAGGAATTTCCAGGGATTTCCACGCATTTTAAGGCATTCCCAGGCATTGTCCATGCATTTTCATGCATTTCCTGGGCAGTGCTAGGCATTGCCCAACCATTGCCAGGCATTTCGCAGGCATTGCTAGACATTGCCCATGCATTGGTAGGCATTTCCCTGGCATTTCCAGGCATTGTCAGCCATTTCTAGGCATTATGAGGTATTGCCAGGCATTGCCAAGGCATTGGGAGGCATTGCCAAGAATTCCCCAGGCAGTGCCCAGGCATCACCAGGTATGCCCACGCATTGTCTAGGCATTGCCAGGAATTGTCCAACAAAAGATTCCAAGGCATTTACAGGCATTGCCATGCATTGCAAGGCATTCCCAAGAATTGCAAGGCATTTCCAAGTATTTCCCAGGCATTACCAAGCATTGTCTGGCATTGCCTTGCCATTGTGAGGCATTTCCATGCATCGCCTCGGCATTTCCCAAGCATCCCCCACACATTACCCAGGCATTTCCGGGCATTGCCGGGCAGTTCCAAGCATTGCCAGGAATTGCTAGGCATTGTCACGGCATTTTCCACGCAGTTCCCAAGCATTGCCTAGGCATTTCCAAGCGTTTCCAGGCATTGCCTAGTCATTGCAAGGGATTTTTGAGGCATTGCTCTGGCATTGCGAGGCATTTCCAGGCATTACAAAGCATTGCAAGGAACTTCCCAGGCATCACCCAAGAATTGCCAAAGCCTTGCGAGGCATTGCCAAGCATTCCAAGGCATTGCCGAGGCATTGCGAGCATTGCCCAGGCATTGCCCAGGCATTTCTAGGTATTGCCAGGCAATGCATAGGCATTGTTGACGCATTGTAGGGCTTTGCTAGGCATTGCCCGGCATTGCCACATATTGCCAGGGATTGTCAAGGCATTACTTAGGCATTTCCCATGAATTGTCCAGGAACTTCCAAGCATTGCCTTCACATTGCCAGGCATTACCCAAGCATTGCCCAAGCATTGTAAGGCATTGCCAGACATTTCCAAGCATTACCCGGGCATTACCCAGGCATTGCCCAGGCCTTGCTAGGCATTGCCAAGCATTGCCAGGCATTCCAAGGCATTACCAGGCATTGCAAGGCATTGCCTAGGAAATTCCCAGGAATTTCCATGCATTTCCCTGGCATTATCCAAGTATTGCCAGGCATTTTCAGGAATTTCCAGCCATTTCCAATCATTGCCAGGCATTGCCTAAGCATTTCCAGGCATTGTCCAAGCATTGCAAGGCATTGTCCAGGTATTGCCAGACATTACCAAGAATTTCCTATGCAGTGCCATGCATTGCCAGGCATTGCCAAGGCATTGCCAAGCATTGTCTTCGCATTGCAAGGCATTCCCCACGCATTTCCAGGCATTTTCAAGCATTCAGAGACATTGCCAGGCATTGCCAGGCATTGCTAGACATTGCCTAGGCATTTTCCAGGCATTGGTAGGCATTGTGAAGATTTTCCGAGGCATTGTCGAGGAGCTGTCAGGCATTGCCTCCGCATTGCCACCCATTGCCTTGGTATTGCCAGGCATTGCCTAGGCATTCCAAGGCATTGCAAGGCATTGCCGTGGCATTGTCCCGGTATTGTGAGGCATTCTACAGACTTTTCCAGGCATTGCTAGGCATTGCCAAGGCATTGCCCAGGCATTTTCCAGGCATTGGTAGGCATTGTGAAGATTTTCCAAGGCATTTTCGAGGAGCTGTCAGTCATTGCCTACGCATTGCCACCCATTGCCGTGGCAATGCCTTTGTAACTACCTGGCATTGTCAAGCGTTGCCTAGGCATTGCCATGCATTACCCAGGCATTGCCACGCATTGCCACGCATTACCCAGGCATTGCCACGCATTGCCAGGCATTCCCGAGCACTGTCTAAAACTTGGGGACATGGCCACATATTGCCTAGAATTGCACTGGCATTGCTACACATTGCCAAGCATTGCTAGGCATTGCCCAACCATTGCCAGGCATAGCCATGGCATTGCCAGGCATTGCCTTGGCATTCCCAAGTCATTTCCAGGCATTGCCCATGCATTGTCATGCATTGTCGAGGCATTTTCCAGGCATTGCCTACACATAACCCAGCTATTGCCCAGGCATTCCCCAAGCATATCCAGGCATTGCCAAGCATTTCCCAGGTTTTTCCTAGGCATTCCCCAAGCATTTCCAGGCATTGCCAAGCATTTCCCAGGTATTACCCAGCCATTTTCAGGCATTGCTCCGCATTGCCACGCATTACCAGGCATTGCCATGCATTACCAGGCATTGCCAAGCATTGCTAGGCATTGCCTAGGCCTTGGCGGGAATTTCCAGACATTGCCCATTGCTTGTCCAAGCATTGTCGAGACGTTTCCCAGACATTGGCAGGCATTGCGAGGCATTACCAAGGCATTTTCAGGCACTATCAAGGCATTGCCACACAATTCCAGCCATTGCACAGGCACTTCTAAGCATTTCTAGGCATTGCCCAGGCATTTCCCAAGCATTGGGAGGCATTGCCAGGCATTGCCTAGGCATTCCTAGGCAATACCTAAGCATTACCAGCCATTACCCAGGCCTTGCAAGGCATTGCCTTTGCATTTCAAGGCGTTGAAAAGCATTGCCCAGGCATTGCCTAGGTATTCGGCCAGGCATTTGGGGCTGATGCTGCTGCTCTCTTGCTCGGTTGTTGTCATTGCCTGCGGCTGTAGCGTGAAAGTTGTAGAGCTAGGGTCCTTCTAGGCACGTGGGTCCATAACCGTTTGTTGGCACTAGTGGATTTAGAGGCACCCTCCAGGATGCCTAGATCTCAGTGATTCACGCTACCAATGTTTGGGGCAGCCAATGGACACCTTTGGTGAAGAGTGTGGAGTACAAAGATCACGGATGTGAGTGGGCAGAACACGTTGCATTCAGTAGAACTGAATCGAAACACGTTTTTTTAATTAGCATAGTAGGACTATATCAAATTGTTATAGCCTGTGATCTGAGCTTTCCAACGCATCCAGGCACGCCCAAATTGGAGTAGTAGAGCCCCTGCTAGGCCGTCGAAGTAAACCTTGGTGGAGCCGCCCACCTTGTCTTGCAGGCTAGGAAACGATAGGCGCTTCGATGACCACCCGTCGGAGCGCTTTTCTTTGCCCTTAAGCCAAGGAGATGTTCACCCTGGTCAATGAGGTCCCTCTGGTCACTCCATTCATGACCTTGGTACACTTGAAGATCGTTGGAGATGAACTCGGATCACTGGCGGTGGATTATCCCGCCAATCATGGCGGGTCCTAGATTCCACCCGTCCAAAATCCAAACTTCGGGCTAGGCTAAAATTCTGAATACTCACTCAAATCGAGTAATTTAAAGCTCAATATTGCATCAAAACATCCAAGGAATCCAAATCTAAAGTTAAATCAGGTGTTTGACTACTCATTAGTGGTCAAACTGGGGAGTACGGTCAACAGTACTCATGGGAAGTGGCACACTATGTGAACAATCTCCCCCTTACACGTCAGCCTTGATGTCCTGTCCTTGGAACCTTTTGCATTTTCAACCTCACAGCTCAGGCCGGGCTCCATGCAGCTTGCTACATGCCAGTTCTTGGGTTGTGCCTTGGTCATGGTGTCAGCAAGCATGCGCTTAGTGCCACAATGTACAATAACCGCATCTCCCTTCGCCAACGAGTCTCGTGCGTAGTGATGCTCGATCTCAACGTGCTTGGTCCTCCTGTGTAGCACAGGGCTCTACGTGAGGCTGATGGCACTCATGTTGTCCACATTGAGTACCTTTGGCTTCTTTTGTGGCACCACGATGTCCTTGAGAAGCCGTCGCAGCCATCTGGCCTCCTTTGCAGCTTCCGCAAGCTCGATATACTCCACTTCGGTGCTGGACAGTGTTGCTTCCTGCTTGGCCATGAAACTACTGCACCACCAAGCACAAACAAAGACCCTAATGTTGATTTTATGTCATCCAAATCACCAATCAAATTGGCATCGGAGTAGCCGACCAAATCAAGGGATTCGTCACACGCTCCCCCTCCAAACACGAGCCGCGACTGTTTAGTCACCTTGAGATAGCGGAGAATCCGCTTCAGCGCTTGCCAATGTAGTGACCAAGGGTCAGCAACATAGCGGCTCACTTGGCCCTCCGCGAAGGCCAGGTTGGGTCGCGTCTCCACCATGGTGTACATGATGCTCCCCATAGCAGACTGGTACAACACACCTTGCATCTCCTCCTTCTCCTCGTTTGTGCTCGGCCCCATGCTCAAGCTCAGCTCATATGTGGTGGTCATGGGTGTGCTGATGTGGTTTCAATCCTCCATGTTGTAGCGCCAGAGCAACTCTTGCACGTACTTTGCATGTCCTTTCTCCAGCGTGCATGCCTTGCGGTCCCTCTTGATGGAAACAACGAGGTAGTACTCAAGCTTGCCCATGTCGGTCATTCTGAACCGACCGCTCAACTGCCGCTTCAGGTTCCGTTTTGCAGCGCTTGAAGCCAAGCTCGGCCATGAAGCCATCCATTTTCAGGTGTCACATGATTGGCACTTGCTTCGGCCTCTAGAGCGCCTTGCGAAGCCGGAAAATTTTCCCCGGCAGCTTGTCCCACCCCTCCGACACCTCCATGAGGACCTCCTTGTCCAGGTTGCCATTGAGAAATGCAGTTTTTATGTTCATTTGGTAAACATTGTAGTCGCGCGCCACAACCACTGAGAGGATGGAGCGGATGGAGGCAAAATTTGCCACCGGTGCGAAGGTCTCATTGTAATGTTCACCTTTCCACTGGTCGTACCTATTCGTAACCAGCCGCGCCTTGTACCGCTCCACCATCCCCTCCTTGGTGAGCTTCTTCTTGAAGATACACTTGGAGTTGATGATTTTTGTGCCCTCCGACCTGACGGTCAGCTGCCAAGTACCATTCTCTTCATGGGAGGCAACCTCAGATTTTATACCTCCCTCCGACTCAGCCCCATTCTTTCTCTGCAATCCCTCCTTGACGGTCGCAGGCTCCTCTTGGGCAAAGAACGCTTGAGAAAACACAGTCCAGATGTCCTTTGTAACATCGTACTGCTTTATCATCGTCCTTGCACGTCCGCTTCTCAGAGACTGCTGCTGTTGAGGCTCCTGCTGCTGGTGCCGTTGCTGCTGCTGCCCTTTCGTGATGCCACTCGCACCGCTAGCCTGCTCCTCCTCTCTTGGGGACCATGGAGATGCAAACTCAGTCCCCGCCTCCTCATTCAGCTCCACTGCTGCTGGCGCTTCTGACTCATTGTCCGACTCAGCTAAATGCAAATTAGCAGCTCCCCCCTCCCTTGGATGGTTCCCGCCAGTTGGAGCCGCTCGAACATTACCCTCTTTGGCGTCCTCTGGTGTCTCCCCCTCAAGGAGTGGCAACCACTTCCCACGCTTGGAGAGACCTGCGTCCTTGTCCATCCAATGGCTGTTCTCGTTGAACGTGACGTCGTGACCCTTCACAATCTGTTGCCTCCACGGGTCAAAGAGCTAGTACGCCTTCCTCCCGCTCTCGTACCCAACAAAGTTACACTGTCCAGTCCGTAGTCCGGCTTGCCCCGCCCCTCCTGTGTCTGAACATCTACATGTACAACGCAGTCAAATGTGCGGAGGTGAGCCACGGTTGTCTTTCTTCCACTCCATAGCTCTTGTGGCGCCTTCCACACCTTGGACTTTGCGTCTTTTAGTGACTTCGTAAGCGTCAGGTTTATGATGTAGACGGCTGTTCGAGGCCGGCATCACTCAACATGGATCACACCATGTTGAGGATGGTGTGATTCACCCTTTCAGGGATGCCGTTCTATTGCGGAGAATGTGGCATAGATTTTTTCCACGCGATCCCCTTGCTCTTCATCCATGATGAGCAGTCCTCGTGCTTGCTGCTGTTGTCATTCCGGAACGTCTTCATCTTCAACTCTGTTTGTCGCTCCACTGCCGCCACGAACTCCTGTATGGATAATAGGAAATCCCTCTTCCTCTTGATGATGTAGAGGTAGAGCTTGCGGTTGTGATCATCGATGACAGTCATGAAATAACAAGCAATCCTGGTGGAGCTCTCGAATGGTCCACACACATCTATGTGCATCACCTCCAACTTTGCCGACGTGCACATCCCTTTGCCATCAAAGGACTACTGTGTCACCTTACCGACCACGCACAACTCACACATTGCATTCTTGGCTGCATCAAGGCTCTTGAATTCAAGATCCCACACCACTTCCTTCTTTTCCATGTCCCTCACAGTTGAGGGAGCAATGTGACATAGGCGACGTTGCCACAGCTCCAGGTCTCCATCATCCTTCTTCGCGAGGTGGGCAACGTCGGACCCCGCCCGGCTGCCAAGGATCTTTGCACGGAGTAGGTACAAGTTGTCCTCTCGCTTTCCACGTGAAATCACCTTACCTTCCCCCTCCTCTGCATAATGACCTCCTTCTTGTTGAAGAGCATTTCAAACCCCTTTTCGGTAAGGTTGCTCATCGACAGAAGAATTTCTCCAAAGTTGGACATGTGGAGCAAGTCGTGAATTGTGCTCATGACAGCTTCTCCGTCCACATCTACCTTGATGTGAACGTTGCCTTCCCCAGCAGTCAACTCTGCTTTGTTGTTGGCTACCATCATGCGCCGCTCCAAGGCACCATAGGTGACGAATGCCGCCCGTTTGCATTGCATGTGGTGGCCCGATCCGGTGTCACTCACGGAGACTCCAGGATCTGTCAAGTTGGCTGACTCTTTAGCCATCATTGCATGGCCGTCCTTCTTTCAAGCTTTCCCCGGCTGGTCAGATTTCCTGTTAGGGCCATTGTATATGTAGTGACCTTCTTTGCCACAGATGTAGCACTCCCCCTTATTGTCACCTTTCTTGGTGCCCTGCTTTGCACCCTTCCCCTTCTTGCCTCCCCCTCCACCTTCAGGAGGGACGGTATTGGCAGAACTTGATGTTGCTCCGCTCTCTCTCCCACCACGCTGCATCCATTCATTCCGGACGTACTCAGCCACCTTCGTGTCCTTTAGATTATCGGTGGACCAGTCGCATACATCGGTGATCATGGCTTGCAACTATGGGTCGACCTTCCATCCGGTGGCTATGCACTCGGTAGTAAGGGAATCGATGTGTTGTAGGATCTCCATGATGTTGCCGCCTTCGTTGGCTCGGAGGTTGATTAGCCTCTTGAAGACAAAGAGCTAGTTAGCAAGGTTGCTGGACTGGAAGGTGGAGCAGAATTTCTTCCAGGCCTACGACCTCTGTGCATCGTTGAATAAGTTCACGTTGCGTTGGAGCTAGCGCTAACACCAACAAGGCAAGGGCCTTCTTGTTGCGCTCCTTGTATGTTTCCACTTCCTCCGACGTTACAGTTGCCGGATGGAATTTTTCTTCACCCTTGACTAGCTTAAGCAGGCCCTTGTCATCAAGGTAGACCTCAAACTTCCACCTCCACAAAGGGAAACCAATCTTGTTGAACTTTGAGATGGTGCTGATGCTCTCTTGATCGGTTGTTGTCATTGCCCGCGACTGTAGCGTGAAAGTTGTAGAGCTAGGGTCCTTCCAGGCACGTGGGTCCATAACCGTTTGTTGGCACTAGTGGATGTAGAGGCACCCTTGAGGATGCCTAGATCTCACTGATTCATGCTACCAATGTTTGGAATAGCCAATGGACACCTGGTGAAGAGTGTGGAGCACAAGAATCACAAATGTGAGTGGGCACGTTGCACACGTTGCATTCAGTAAAACTGAATTGAAACACGCTTTTGTTATTTAGCATAGTGAGATTAAATTAGATCCTTATAGCCTGTGATATAAGATTTCTAACGCATCCAAGCACGCCCAAATCGGAGTACTAGAGCCCTTGCTACGATCGTCAAAGTCGCCCTTGGTGGAGCCGTCCACCCTACCTTGCATGCTAGGCAACGGGAGACGCTTTGACGATGACCCGTCTGAGCACCTTTCCTCGCCCATAAGTCAAAAAGAAGTTCACCCTGGTCCCTCTGGTCACTTCATTCATGATCATGGTGCATTTGGAGCTCATTTGAGATGAACTCGGATCACTAGCGGTGGATTGTCCTGCCACCCATGGCGGGTACCAGATTCTACTCGTCTAACACCCGAACTTTGAGCTAGGCCAACTTTGTGAATACTCACTCAGATCGAGCGATTCAAAGCTCGATCTTGCATGGAGAAATCCAAGGAATATAAATCTCAAGTTAGACCAGTTTTTTGACCACACATCTGTGGTCGAACCAGGCAGCACGATCAATGGCACTCATGGCAAGGAGCACACCATGTCAATATTTGCAGGCATTGCCAGGCATTGCTCACACATTGGTAGGCATTGCCTTGCCATTGCCAGGCATTGTCCAGGCATTCCGAGGCATTGCATGGCATTGCCCAAGCATCCCAAGCATTGCCAAGCATTCCCAGGCTTTGCCAGTCATTGCCAGGAATTCTCGAGGCATTGCTGAGGCATTTTCAGGCATTAAAAAGCATTGCCAGGCATTGCCAGGTACTTCCCAGGCATTGCCAAAGCATTTCTAGGCATTTTCCAGGCATTGCGAGGGATTGCCCAAGCATTACCCATTACCCATTGCCATGCATCGCCAAAGCATTGCGAGCCATTGCCAAGGCATTGCTAGGCACTGCAAGGCATTACCCAGATTATGCCATGCATTGCCGAGGCATTGCTAGCCATTGCCCGGGCATTCCCAGGCATTTCCTAGGCATTCCCAAGCATTGCCACCCATTACCCAAGAATTGCCAGGCATTTCTCAGGCATTGTCTAGGCAACAATCAGAGGCATTACTAGGCATTGCTTGGCATTTCCAGGAATTTCCGGGCATTGCGAGGCATTTCTAGGGATTGCCCAAGAATAGCCTGACATTGCCAGGCATTGCCAGCCATTGCCTAGGCATTCCCAGGCATTGCGAGGCGCAGACAGTCATAGCTCGGCATTACCAGGCATTTTGCACGCATGGCCATGCATTGCCAGGCATTCCCAGCACCCCGCGCCGCATGTGTCGCGACGACTCGTGCACCAAGCACTGTTCCGACCGCTACCACCGCTTCTGTATCGGCCGTCGCCCTAGTCACCGCATCAACCGTGGCGAGAGGAGCTACCATTGCAGACCCAATGGACACGCCGAGACTCGTGCCAAAGCCCTTCCGGTAGGCAGGAGGGTTGGCGTTGCCTCAACTCCCACCACCTCGAGTCCTTAAGCCCTTGCTGTCGCCGATGCTGATGAACACATCGCTGACTCCGACGCTAGATCTATCGCTAGCCGAGCTATTGTTGTGCGCTCTCATTACTGGTCCTTCAGATGACGACCCACATGTAGTCTTGGTGATATGTTCATAATGTCCCCCTCCCCCTCACACTGCTCCCTTTGCCACCATGTTGACTGCGGTAAGGGCTGAGAGGGACGGTCCCAACCGTTGTCCCTGCCACTACTACAGCTATAGCATCCGTCGTAGTCCCAGATACCATTGGAGGTTAAGCCCTCGACACTGCCTCTGCCGCAACATAAATAGCCATCACTACACATCTGATGGAGACTCCAGGGCCGACTTGTGTCGAAACCGCCATTACTGGCAGAGCTGCTGTCGCGGCCATAACCTCTTTCGTCGCTAGTGCCAGAAATTGGACCACTAGAAATTCAAGCCGTCAAACTAACTGTCGACCACCGTAAACCACGTGCAGGGGAATGCCGCCATGTCTAGATGTCTTTGAGATTGACACAGTAGCAGCACCCCCCTCTACCTTCCTCCGTAGTCCATCCCCTCTTATATCATCTGTGCCTCCTACCTTCTCACTTGGTTTTCCCGTGACTCCTCTTCTCGTTGATCTTATCTGTCCATCCTACTCTCCATGTTGAACTCGCCTCATTGTCCCCCCCCACTCCCTTCCACTATGCCACTTGGCATCTCTCTCTAGACCCTATTCCACTTGCCCTTCTCGCCACTTCCTACTTTGGTCATCCAATGTCCCCTTCACCCTTCTATCCCCCCTTCGACCTCTCACAGAAACATTAGCCACCATGGCACAAAAGATTACGTGAATGAGCACATCCATGAGACAAGCAGAACCATATGTTCCTAGAACTGTGAGTCCCCAGCTCCCCAGTGTGGCCGCAACCACTGTCTTGAACGAGGAGCTGAATAACCAGGCAGGTGACTCCAAGCTCTGCCAGGAAGTGAAGAAGCTATCACATGTAAGAGAAGTGATTTCAGGGAACATTTGGATCGCCTCGCACTGGGGCCATACATAGCATGGGGGCACAGCCGTCAGCAACGCCGCCCGCCTACCAACTTCTGCAGGAGAGAGCTCCCATTGGAAGAGGAAGAAGAGTCCGCCCCGCTGAGAAGTGCCACGCAAGTAGAACAGCGCACACTATGGCTCCAACAGGCAGTTGGAGCTGTCCCACAGTCTCTTTTAGAGACAAGTAAGCGCGGTTTGTGGATCAAGGTAAGGAGACCAATGGTGACTTGCTTCACTCCGCCTCCACCTCAGTCCATGGCATAAATAGGTGCTCTCCCCCCTTCTGTAGCTCATCAATCACTTTCACTCAGCTGGCTCAGAAGGCACACAAGTTACAGTCTGCATGCGCCAACCTGATGCAGCAGTTGTTATGGTACGCTTGCTGCTTTCCAGACCCAGCCACGGACAAAAACCACCCATTCCGCCACTCCAACTCTGACAAAGCCATCGCTACACTGGGAACAGCGTCGCTGCTGGCCATTGAATATGCACATAGCCGTTCTGTCACATCGTCGACACCCAACTGCGAAAGCAGGGGTTTGTTGTCAGCACTCAGCCTCCCATCACGCGTGCGCACTGCTGCGGACAACACATCCTCTCCTGAGAGGCATATAGAAACATGAGGGGACGATAGGGTAGACCCACTCACTCCTGCACCACCTGGCGCAGGTGCTTCAGTCCATGTCTGCCGATCAACATAGACCGTTCCTGACCCATCCAGTACAGCCTGCCATGCTGCGACCGCGGGTGGCAGGAGCTCGTCCACAAGGCGGCGCACGCAGTCGCGATGCTGAACTGCTGCCACGCCCACCGACACCCCTCCATGCACCGCACACACGAGCCAAAAGATGGCACTCCACAGCAGCTTTTCTACTGCAGCGGCAGCATACTGCTCGCCATCCAACACACGGCAGCCCACTCTGCCTGAGGAGAGCAGGAAGCAAACCTCGTCCGCCCATCTGCAGTGGCAAGACATGCAAGTTGATATGACATGACATCCACCAGAAATCGAAGGGGTTCCAAAGTGTGTACTTGCTCTGTTCATCCAAACATGCACGGCTTGCGAACAACAAA
>SZWC01006788.1:112940-127745 GCA_023375785.1 Penium margaritaceum | reverse complement strand
CGGGTAGTCCGCCGCCTGTCGTCGCGCCGGTGTCACCAGGGCCGCCTGCCTCAGGGATCTGCACGAGTATGGACACGGCCGAGTGGTCACAGTAAACTGTACAGGAACGGCACAAAGCACAACACTCCCCCATGACCCGATGGTACGCATGTCCATACGCGTGCAGCACTGGTACAACCACATAGTGAGTGACACAGACAGATGAGACGCCAACGTACATCCCACACTCAACCACTGTCACGCACGGGGCGAAGCCCAACAGAACGAATGGCCACCAGGAACTTTCTGCGGGCGAGTGCCTTCGTCAAGAAATCAGCACGCTGCAAGTCAGTGCCAACCCACATGATGGAGATCACGCGTCGCTCCACCAGATCACGAACAAAGTGATGCTCAACCGCAGTGTGCTTTGTGCGAGCATGAAAAACACCAGAGTTCTCCGCAATGGCGAGAGCACTCTGGTTGTCGCAACGCAGCACAATGGCGAGTACTGACTGCCCAAGCTCAAGAAACAAGCGCTGCAGCCAAACTGCCTCAGCAGCCCCTGCCCCCAAAGCCACATACTCTGCCTCCGACGAGCTACGTGCGATGCAGCCCTGCTTCCCGCTTCGCCAAGACAAAGCGGTACCACCGAGCAGAAACACGTAGCCAGTGCGACTGCGCCCGTCAAGGCTCCAAGCCCAGTCGCTGTCAGTGTAGCCGTCAAGGACCACCGAACACTTCCGAGGAAAGCAGAGTCCGAGATATGGCGTGGAGACCACGTAGCGTACAACTCGCTCAGCTGCGTGAAGAGCTCTCGCACGTGGAGCCTGCGAGAACTGAGCGAGGTAGTTGACGGCGAACGCGATGTCGGGACGCGTGGTCGTGGCCAGGTACATCAGAGATCCGATAAGACGGAGGTGCAAGGTCACGTCCACTGTCTCCCCCAGCTGTGTAGGGTCATCCACCTCCAGGGCAGCCTGCCCATCAGGTGTGAGGGGTGTGGAAGCAGTGGGCACTACACCAAGGAGGTCACTAAAGCGCTCCCCCACGACTCGTGCGTATTGTGCCTGATGCAGCAACAGTGTCTGATGTCTGTGATCTCGCACGATCTCCATACCAAGGAACACCGATGCAGGACCGAGGTCCTTCATCGTGTAGGCGGTCTGTAGGACAGCCTTGGCCTCCTTCACGACCTCCAGGGACGGAGACGCTATCAGAAGGTCATCAACATAGACCAGAATGGCCGTGAACCGCTCGGGTGTCGGTAAGATGAAGAGTGAGGGGTCTGCCTCGCTCTGTACGTATCCTGCGTGAGTCAAGGTGCTTGTGATCTCCCGGTTCCAACACCGTGGAGACTGCTTGAGGCCGTACAAGGACTTGCGCAAGCGCCAGACCTTGTCACAGTCCTCAAAGCCTGGTGGCTGAGCCACGTAAATCTCCTCATCCAAAGAGCCATGGAGGAACGCATTGTTCACATCCATCTGCTGTAGTTCCCAGTCATGCTGAGCCACTACACTGAACAGAGCTCGAGCTTAGGTCATGCGGCCGACAAGGGCAAAGGTGTCAGTGTAGTCCACTCCCTCAATCTGAGAGAACCCCTTGACGACCAAGCGGGCCTTGTAGCGTTCCAGTGAGCCATCCGGCTTCACTTTCTTGCCAAAGACCCACTTGACCTGAATCGCCTTCCTCCCAGGGGGAAGGTCGACCAGCTCGTAGATTCTGTGCTCTCGGATGGCGCAAAGTTCATCCTCGCAAGCAGCTTGCCAGGCCTCAACATCCTGCGATGAGAAAGCCTCCCTCAATGTGCCCGGGTTAGGCGCCATAGAGGGGGAACTCTGCGTGGCAAGTGCACACGCCTCAGTGTCAGGTCTGACGGCTACGAGATCAGCTGCTGCGTCACAGGCGATGTGGAACTCGCGAGTGACCAGGTCGTGCCCTATAGGGCACGCTGGGTGTACCTCTGAAAGCTCTGTGCGGACACTCAGGCCTAAGGCCTTTGTGCCTGGATCACCCCTCGCGATGCTACAAGAGGAACGCCTGGGTTTGGGACCCAACGCTCGCTGAGCTCCGGAATCTAGTGGTCGAAGGCGACCACCGGGCTCACGGGAGTAACCGGAGGTCAAGGGGCGCATCTCAGGCTCAGGAACAGGTACGACCACAGGGACAGGTACGACCACAGTTGGTGAGGGCTGAGACGAGGCAGCCGGAGATGCCGTGCGAGGAGAAGCGTGTGTGGGTGACACTGAGCTCGGAGGGACAGCTGGCCCGGACACTGAGACAGGAGTGTCACGCGACGTAGGGAAAGGAGTGGGGTGGGCTGGGTATGACACCGGAGCATGGGTGCCAGTGGACACAGGTGAGGAGGTGTGAGAGCAGCGGTACCTGTGGGGTGTGAAACAGGCTGAGCAGGCGGGATCTCTGGACCAACGGCAATGATAGCCGGGTCATCAAGTGCTGGAGATCGAGAGGGGACTCGAGCGGACACATCGGCCTGACAANGTGTCACGCGACGTAGGGAAAGGAGTGGGGTGGGCTGGGTATGACACCGGAGCATGGGTGCCAGTGGACACAGGTGAGGAGGTGTGAGAGCAGCGGTACCTGTGGGGTGTGAAACAGGCTGAGCAGGCGGGATCTCTGGACCAACGGCAATGATAGCCGGGTCATCAAGTGCTGGAGATCGAGAGGGGACTCGAGCGGACACATCGGCCTGACAAGAAATAGTCACTGGCGGAGAAGTCTCCCCCATCCGGCGAGGACCCTCATAGGAAGGGACATGAGCTGCGGAGAGCGCTGTGACCAAAGCCAGATCACGGTATGTGAGAGACTCAAAAAACAGCGCGTCACGGGACTCAATGACACGACGACGAGTGGGGTCCCAAAAGCGCCAGGCCTTCGACTACGGGGAGATGCCGATGAAAGCACACAAGCGACCCCGGGGGGAGACCTTGGACCCCTGCTGGTCCTCGGTGTACCACACGGAGGCCAGGGAACCCCAGACGCACGCGAGATGAAGATCAGCACGGTGGCCAAACAAGAGCTCGTACGATGTAACATGATCCGGAAGCGGACCATGCGGGAGGCGGTTCCAGACCCATGTCATGTAGGCGAAGCCCTCGAAGGCGAAGGACTCTGGGAGACCGCACTCAGACCACATGGCGCGGACTGCATCCTCCATGGTGCGGTTCCAGCGCTCAGAGACACCGTTCTGCTGTGGGGTAGCAGGAGCGGAGACCTGGTGAAAAATGCCGTGCTCAGCAAAGAAGGAGTCCATCTCACCGAGGAACTCGCCGCCGCGATCCGAGCGAAAGGTATGGAGCGTGTGGCGAGACTGACGCTCAGCCATCACGAGCCAGAGCCGAACCGCAAGGGCGGCGTCGCTCTTGTGGCGCACACTGTAGACCCACCGCATCCGGGTGAAGTCATCAGTCAGCGTCAGAACATACCGTCCCCTCTCGGACAGGGATTCGACCGGGAGAGGACCAAGCAGGTCCGAGTGGACCAACTCGAGTGGCCTCAGCGCTCGGGAACGCGAATCAGGATAAGTTCACCGGTGCATCTTTCCCTGAGCGCAAAAAAGACAGTCGGTCTTGGGTGGCTTCTCAAAAGAAGCCACGTCAAGACCAAGAGCGGGCTGTGTCCGGTTGAGCTTCGACACAGTGTCGGAGCCCACGTGACACAAACGTCAATGAAGCAACTGCTGATGTTCCGGGGATAGAACCCCAGTGACAAAAACGCGGCCAGAGGAGGAGGGAGTGCAAGGGGAGGAGGGCCGAGCAATGTGGTACAAATCATCTACAACTGAAGCACGCAGGACAATGCTACGGGTGTCAAGAGCAGTCACAGTCGCTGAATCAGCGGTATGCTCAACGGAGAGACCCATCAGAGTGCATGCACGCACAGACAGCAGGCTGAGCTCAAGATCAGGCACAAACAGCACATCAGAGAGATACAGGGGGCCAGACGGACCATCAAAGCATACAACCCCAGTCCTTGCTGTGGACCGGTAAGGACTGACCAGAGCCTGTACGAACAGAACGGACAGTCGTGACGGGACCAAGTACCACAAAGTCACTACGACGACACGTCATGTGGTGGGTGGCACCGGAATTGATGATCCAAGGGCCACCGGAGTCACGACTGGTGGACGTCACTGTAGAAAGAGTAATGGAACACTCGGCATCAGAGGGACGCTGAGCCGTCAGTGGGAAGGAACGACGTACATCACGAAGGTGAGACTCATGAATCCAGTCAGTGCAGTCAGGCCCATCATCATCACATGCGGACTGTGCTCCCCCACACGTGTCATCACGAGTCACGAGGACGGACGAACAAGCAGTCTGTGACCCACTCGACGATGACAACAGACTCGCACCTCCCTGAAAGCGAAGCGCCAGAAGATGACGGAGCTTGGCGATGGTGCGGTCACGTGGGTCGGGATCACTGCTGCTCGCCGATGAGGATGCAGGAACACCTGCAGTCGTGGTCGCCGCGCGTCCAGAGGAGTGTGAAGTCAACGTGCCGGACACCGTGCGGGCAGCATGGGCAGCCTGAAGTCCGCGAGTGATGCGCTCCCAGTCAAGCGGCTGCTGGCACTCGGTGTAGCGATGGGCACCTCCACAGTTGTTGCAGTGCACGGAACGGCCACTACTACCACTGGACGACGACTGCTGCTGACCCGATCCGCGCTTCCTATTCTTCTTCTTCCCCTAGGCGGTTGTGGCGACGCCCTGCGTCTGCGTGGGTGTAGACGGGGTCGAAGAGGAGGAGGAAGATGAGGTCATGATGGAGGTAGATGAGGGTGACTGCAGGAGGGAAGGTGGTGGTGAGGCGAGGACTGCTGTAGTGAGGGAAGTCTCGTGATGTGCTACTGCTACCTCGCGAGCCGACGTCACCTGAAGGAAAAGCTGGTGGGCCCAAGGGAGCAGGTGCAGGGTGACTGAGAAAGGCTCGAGAGCAGCGTCGCTGTACCGTGTGAATATGTCGACGTACTCCAGGCGAACTCCAAGCATGATCGTCCGAAGTGCCCACAACTGTGTGCCCCCTGAGGTCCCCAAACGCGTGTAGATACGCATGGCGCGTCGCCAGTAATCCGCCGCAGGCTCTGCTGGTCCCTCACGGAGCGAGTGGAAAGCACGAATGTGTGACGCACGCGTGGCGTGCGTCTGTACGGCCAGTAGGGACAACGCCAGATCCCAGCCTCCACGCAGATCAGCTCCGG
This sequence comes from Penium margaritaceum, assembly GCA_023375785.1. Taxonomy (NCBI): domain Eukaryota; kingdom Viridiplantae; phylum Streptophyta; class Zygnematophyceae; order Desmidiales; family Peniaceae; genus Penium; species Penium margaritaceum. Next base: position 122,548 of record SZWC01006788.1, on the reverse strand, counting down.
TGCTTGTGCGAGCCTCGCCGAGGAAGGGGTGGAAGTTTATGACAGTCTCGCGTGGCATGGCGTAGAGAAGTCCTCGCATGGCCCTGGCTGCTGTCAGCACCTTTGCTGATTCTGTAGGCTGGTATGGGCTGTGGTAGTAAGGCCACACTCCCTCGGAAGTGGCCCACACCTGAAACAGGATCGCCCAGCAGTCAAATCCATCCTCGCTGATGTTCCGTGGAGGTGGTGCCTCAAAGTCCATTGGCTGCTGCTCCGTGGGGAGAGCAACCGCAGGCTGAGGAGGGCGAGAGACGGGGAAGACTCCTGGAAGGGGGTGATCACCGGGGAAGTCAGGTGATGGTCGTATCGGGGACACGGGTGGAGGTCGGATACATGTCTGTAGCTGACGGAGACACTCCTGTAAGAGACGAATCTCCCGCTCTTGGGAGTGATCCTCGAAGCCTGGCATGAATGGCTCGTCATCAAGGAGGTCCGCAGGTGGTGGGGAAACCACACCAGGAGGTGAAGCAGGCGGGACACCTATCATGGGCACCTGAGCCGAGTGGTGGGTGGAGGCCGCAACGCCGGCAGCTCCGTCAGAAATCTGCGGAGGAGCCGTGGATTGAGCGCGTAGGAGCTCAGTCAGCATGCGGATCGCGTCAGTCTGCTCTCGCTGCAGACGACGCATCTCCTCCTGCTGGCTGCGCAGGTCCTCAATGGTCTGCGAGCGAGGGCTCAATACTCCTGAAGAAGAGGAGGAGGGATCACCTGGTCCCTTGTCCTTTTAATCGGGCGAACTCATGTCGCCGCTCACTATGGGACGACAGGTCAAGTTTGCCGGATTTCAAAACCGTCTATGTTTCTCGGGAAGTTGAAACCCTGGCAACGTTTGACTTTCTGGGTGAAAATTTGGCTAAGTGTAATGCTGACGTCAGCAAGTGGTTGCTGACGTCAGCACGACTTGATGAGGTCAGCAATCAACAATGCTGACGTCAGCTCGTCCCCTTCCCTTTTTTTTTCTTGTCACAGTTCTGCCGCTGCGTGGTGGCGCGCAGCAGCTCCGCGGAAGCTGCGTAGCAACTTCCGCCCAGCTGCTGCTGAAGCTATGCTGTCAGCTGCTGATGTAGCTGCGTAGCTACGTGTGCAGCGGTGGTAGCAATGGCTGCGCTGCTGCTGATGCTGCTGCGCGCGGTGGCTGCTGGTGCGCACGGCGTTGCTGCTGCGCGCTGCAGCAGCTGCTGCCTGCCGCCGCCGCGCGCTACTACTGCTACCACTGCTGCGCTGCTACTGCCACCGCGACTACCGCTGCTGCTGCTGTGCCGCTGCCGCTGCTGCGCTGCTACTGCCTACGCTGCTGCTACGTTGCTATTGCCGCCGCTGCTGCCACGCTGCTGTGGCGGCAGCTGCTACTACGCTACTGCTGCGCTGTTACCACCGCCGCCTCTGCTGCTGCTGCTCTGCTACTACGGTTGTGGAGGGAGGGGCGGCTGCACGCACCGCAGCCGCCACACACCACTGCGTGGCGGTACACGCCGCTGCTGCTGCCTTAGCTGTTGCGATCTCACATGGTGGGTGAAGTACGTGGACGGCGACCGGCCGTCTCCAACAGGTCCAAGAAGGTCTGCTGCAGCGGTGACTCTCACTGCTGCTGCTCTGCTGCGTCTTTGCTGCGCAACTCTGTGAGAACTGTGTCACTGCTCTGATACCATTAGAAAGTGCGTGGAAGCTTCCTAGGAACACAGCCATTGACCGGGCGTCAGTGCCTGGTCAGACGATGACGACAGTCACAGGTCGTACACACAACGGCAAGGGTTTGGCTAGGAGACACAAGGCACAGTGTCAGAATGCTTCAATATAGCATATGCAGAGAGAAATGACAACTGACAGGTCCAGGGCATAAATACCTGCCGCGGCGCACGGCGGGTGTCGTACGCAGCAGTCCAAGAGCTGTCCTAAAACCGGCCCAAAACCACTGTTTTGGCCGTAACTCTGCGTACACATGTCAGAATCCTTCTCCATCTGCACCTAGACGTGCAGAATCAAAAGACGGAAGCTGCGACTGGTCGCATGCATACATCGATCGACTGATAGCGAGTATACGATGCAAAAACATGCAAATGGGCCTCATGCCCAGTCCGCCGAAAGGCGCCTGCAAGACGTAGAAGGCACAGCAAGGAGTCCCGGTGACATCTGGGGCTCTGGAACAGTGGTCGGTCAGCTCCAGGCGGGTAGTCCGCCGCCTGTCGTCGCGCCGGTGTCACCAGGGCCGCCTGCCTCACGGATCTGCACGAGTATGGACACGGCCGAGTGGTCACAGTAAACTGTACAGGAACGGCACAAAGCACAACACTCCCCCATGACCCGATGGTACGCATGTCCATACGCGGGCAGCACTGGTACAACCACATAGTGAGTGACACAGACAGATGAGATGCCAACGTAAAGCCCACACTCAACCACTGTCACGCATGGGGCGAAGCCCAACAGAACGAATGGCCACCAGGAACTTTCCGCGGGCGAGTGCCTTTCTTGACGAAGGCGTCAAGAAATCAGCATGCTGCAAGTCAGTGCCAACCCACATGATGGAGATCACGCGTCGCTCCACCAGATCACGAACNGCAATGTGCTTTGTGCGAGCATGAAAAACACCAGAGTTCTCCGCAATGGCGAGAGCACTCTGGTTGTCGCAACGCAGCACAATGGCGGGTACTAACTGCCCAAGCTCAAGAAACAAGCGCTGCAGCCAAACTGCCTCAGCAGCCCTTGCCCTTAAAGCCACACACTCTGCCTCCGACGAGCTACGTGCGATGCAGCCCTGCTTCCCGCTTCGCCAAGACAAAGCGGTACCACCGAGCAGAAACACGTAGCCAGTGCGACTGCGCCCGTCAGGGCTCCAAGCCCAGTCGCTGTCAGTGTAGCCGTCAAGGACCACCGAACACTTCGGACGAAAGCAGAGTCCTAGATACGGCGTGGAGACCACGTACCGTATTACACGCACAGCCGTGTGAAGAGCTCTTGCACGTGGAGCTTGCGAGAACTGAGCGAGGAGGTTGACGATGAACGCGATGTCGGGACGCGTGGTAATGGCCAGGTACATCAGAGATCCGATAAGACGGAGGTACAAGGTCACGTCCACTGTCTCCCCCACCTGTGTAGGGTCATCCACCTTCAGGGCAGCCTGCCCATCAGGTGTGAGGGGTGTGGAAGCAGTGGGCACTGCACCAAGGAGGTCGCTAAAGCGCTCCCCCACGACTCGTGTTTATCGTGCCTGATGCAGCAACAGTGTCCGATGTCTGTGATCTCGCACGATCTCCATACCAAGAAACACCGATGCAGGACCGAGGTCCTTCATCCTGTAGGCGGTCTGCAGGACAGCCTTGGCCTCCTTCACGGCCTCCAGGGATGGAGACGTTATCAGAAGGTCATCAACATAGACCAGGATGGCGGTGAACCGCTCGGGTGTCGGTAGGATGAAGAGTGAGGGGTCTGCCTCGATCTGTACGTATCTTGCGCGAGTCAAGGTGCCAGTGATCTCCCGGTTCCAAAACCATGGAGACTGCTTGAGGTCGTACAAGGACTTGCGCAAGCGCCAAACCTTGTCACCGTCCTCAAAGCCTGGTGGCTGAGCCACGTAAATCTCCTCATCCAAAGAGCCATGAAGGAACGCATTGTTCACATCCATTTGGTGTAGTTCCCAATCATGCTGGGCCACTACACCGAACAGAGCTCAAGCTGAGGTCATGCTGCAGACAGGGGCAAAGGTGTCTGTGTAGTCAACTCCCTCAATCTGAGAGAACCCCTTGACGACCAAGCGGGCCTTGTAGCATTCCAGTGAGCTATCCGGCTTCACTTTCTTGCGAAAGACCCACTTGACCTGAATCGCCTTCCTCCCAGGGGGAAGGTCGACCAGCTCGTAGACTCTATGCTCTCGGATGGCGCGAAGCTCATCCTCGCAAGCAGCTTTCCAGGCCTCAGCATCCTACGATGAGAAAGCCTCCTTCAATGTGCCTAGGTAAGGCGCCATAGAGGGGGAACTCTGTGTGGCAAGTGCACACGCCTCACTGTCAGGTCTGACGGCTACGAGATCAGCTGCTGCGTCACAGACGATATGGAACTCGCGAGTGACTAGGTCGTGCCCTATAGGGCACGCTGGGTGTACCTCTGAAAGCTCTGTGCGGACACTCAGGCCTAAGGCCTTTGTGCCTGGATCACCGCTCGCGATGCTGCGAGAGGAACGCCTGGGTCCTCGACCCGACGCTCACTGAGCTCCGAAATCTAGTGATCGAAGGCGACCACCGGGCTCACGGGAGTAATCGGAGGTGGAGGGGCGCACCTCAGGCTCAAGAACAGGTACGACCACAGGGACAGGTACGACCACAGCTGGTGAGGGCTGAGACGAGGCAGCCGGAGATGCCGTGCGAGGAGAAGCGTGTGTGGGGGACACTAAGCTCGGAGGGACAGCTGGCCCGGATACTGAGACAGGAGTGTCAGGCGACGTAGGGACATGAGTGGGCTGGGCTGGGTCAGACACCGGAGCAGGGGTGCCAGTGGACACAGGTGATGATGCAGGAGGAGGTGTGAGAGCAGCGGTACCTGTGGGGTGTGAAACAAGCTGAGCAGGCGGGATCTTTGGACCAACGGCAACGATAGCCGGGTCATCAAGTGCTGGAGATCGAGAGGGGACTCGAGCGGACACATCAGCCTGATGAGAAATAGTCACTGGCGGAGAAGTCTTCCCCATCCGCCGAGGACCCTCACAGAAAGGGACATGAGCTGCGGAGAGCGCTGTGATCGAAGCCAGATCACGGTATGTGAGAGACTAAAAAAACAGCGCGTCACGGGACTCAATGACATGACGGCGAGTGGGGTCCCAAAAGCGCCAGGCCTTCGACCACAGGGAGATGCCGATGAAAGCACACAAGTGACCCGGGGGGGAGACCTTGGACCCCTGCTGGTCCTTGGTGTTCCACACGGAGGCCAGGGAACCCCAGACGCGCGCGAGACAAAGATCAGCACGGTGGCCAAACCAGAGCTCGTATGATGTAACATGATCCGGAAGCGGACCATGCGGGAGGCGGTTCCAGACCCATGTCATGTAGGCAAAGCCCTCGAAGGCGAAGGACTCCGAGAGACCGCACTCAGACCGCATGGCGCGGACCGCATCCTCCATGGTGCGGTTCCAGCGCTCAGAGACATCGTTCTACTGTGGAGTAGCAGGAGCGGAGACCTGGTGAAAAATGCCGTGCTCAGCAAAGAAGGAGTCCATCTCACCGAGGAATTCGCCGCCGCGATCCGAGCGAAAGGTATGGAGCGTGTGGCGAGACTGACGCTCAGCCATCACTAGCCAGAGCCAAACCGCAAAGGCGGCGCTGCTCTTGTGGCGCAGACTATAGACCCACCGCATTCGGGTGAAGTCTGCAGTCAGCGTCAGAACATATCTTCCCCTCTCGGACAGGGACTCGACCGGGAGAGGACCAAGCAGGTCCGAGTGGACCAACGCGAGTGGCCTCAGCGCTTGGGAACGCAAATCAGGATAAGTGCACCGGTGCATCTTTCCCTGAGCGCAAAAAAGACTGTCGGTCTTAGGTGGCTTCTCGAAAGAAGCCACGTCAAGACCAAGAGCGGGCTGTGTCCGGATGAGCTTCGACATAGTGTCGGAGCCCACGTGACACAGACGTCGGTGAAGCAACCGCTGGTGTTCTGGGGATAGAACACCAGTGACAAAAACGCGGCCAGAGGAGGAGGGAGAGCAAGGGGAGGAGGGCCGAGAAATGTGGTACAAATCATCTACGACTGAAGCACGCCGGACAATGCTACGGGTGTCAAGAGCAGTCACAGTCGCTGAATCAGCGGTATGCTCAACAGAGAGACCCATCAGAGTGCAGGCACGCACAGACAGCAGGCTGAGCTCAAGATCAGGCACAAACAGCACGTCAGAGAGATACAGGGGACCAAACGGACCATCAAAGCATACAACCCCAACACCGTGGACCGGTAAGGACTGACCAGAGCCTGTACGAACAGAACGGACAGTCGTGACGAGACCAAGTACCACAAAGTTACTACGACGACACGTCATGTGGTGGGTGGCACCGGAATCGATGATCCAAGTGCCACCGGAGTAACGACTGGTGGACGTCACTGTACAACGAGCAATGGAACACTCAGCATCAGAGGGACGCTGAGCCGTCAGTGGGAAGGAACGACGTACATCACGAAGGTGAGACTCATGAATCCAGTCAGTGCAGTCAGGCCCATCATCATGACATGCGGACTGTGCTCCCCCACACGTGTCATCACGAGTCACGAGGACGGACAAAGAAGCAGTTTGTGACCCACTCCACGATGACAACACACTCGCACCTCCCTAATAGTGAAACGACAGAAGATGACGGAGCTCGGCGATGGTGCGGTCACGTGGGTCGGGATCACTGCTGCTCGCCGATGAGGATACAGGAACAGCTGCAGTCGTGGTCGCCGCGCGTCCAGAGGAGTGTGCGGTCGACGTGCTGGACGCCGTGCGGGCAGCATGAGCAGCCTGAAGTTCGCGAGTGATGTGCTCCCAGTCAAGCGGCTGCTGGCACTCGGTGTAGCGATGGGCACCTCCATAGTTGTAGCAGTGCACGGAACACCCACTACTACCATTGGATGACGACTGTTGCTGACCCGATCCGCGCTTCCTATTCTTCTTCTTCCCCAAGGCGGCTACTGCAACGCCCTGCGTCTGCGTGGGTGTAGACGGGGTCGAAGAGGAGGAGGAAGATGAGGTCGTGATGGAGGTAGATGAGGGTGATTGCAGGAGGGAAGATGGTGGTGAGGCGAGGTCTGCTGCAGCGAGGGAAGTCTCCTGATGTGCTACTACTGCCTCGCGGGCCGACGTCACCTGGAGGAAAAGCTGGTGGGCCCAAGGGAGCAGGTGCAGGGTGACTGAGAAAGGCTCGAGAGCAGCGTCGCTGTACCGTGTGAATATGTCGGTGTACTCCAGGCAAACTCCGAGCATGATCGTCCGAAGTGCCCACAGCTGTGTGCCCCTTGAGGTCCCCAGACGCGTGTAGATACACATGGCATGTCGCTAGTAATCCGCTGCAGGCTCCGCTGGTCCCTGACGGAGCGAGTGGAAAGCACGAATGTGTGACGCACGCGTGGTGTGCGTCTCTTGGACCAGTAGGGACAACGCCAGATCCAAGCCTCCACGCAGATAAGCTCGAGTGCCTGTGCCAGCTTTGCCAAGGAAGGGGCGGAAGTGTACGACAGTCTCGCGTGGCATGGCGTAGAGAAGTCCTCGCATGGCCCTGGCTGCTGTCAGCACCTGTGCTGAATCTGTAGGCTGGTATGGGCTGTGGTAGTAAGGCCACACTCCCTCGGAAGTGGCCCACACCTGAAACAGGATCTCCCAGCAGTCAAATCCATCCTCGCTGATGTACCGTGGAGGTGGTGCCTCAAAGTCCATTGGCTGCCGCTCCGTGGGGAGAGCAACCGCAGGCTGAGGAGGGCGAGAGACGGGGAAGACTCCTGGAAGGGGGTGATCACCGGGGAAGTCAGGTGACAGTCGTATCGGGGACACGGGTGGAGGTCGGATACCTGTCTGCAGCTGACGGAGGCACTCCTGTAAGAGACGAATCTCCCGCTCTTGGGAGTGATCCTCGAAGCCTGGCATGAATGGCTCGTCATCAAGGAGGTCCGTAGGTGGTGTGGAAACCACACCAGGAGGTGAAGCAGGCGGGACACCTATCACGGGCACCTGAGCCGAGTGCTGGGTGGAGGCCGCAACGCCGGCAGCTCCGTCAGAAATCCGCGGAGGAGCCGTGGACTGAGCGCGTAGGAGCTCAGTCAGCGTGCGGATCGCGTCAGTCTGCTCTCGCTGCAGACGACACATCTCCTCCTGCTGGCTGCGCAGGTCCTCAATGGCCTGCGAGCGAGGGCTCAATAATCCTGAAGAAGAGGAGGGATCACCTGGTCCCTTGTCCTTGTTGTTGGGCGAACTCATGTCGCCGCTCACTTTTGGACGACATGTCAAGTTTGCCGGATTTCAAAATCGTGTGCGTTTCTCGGGGAGTTGAAATGCTGGCAACTTTTGACTTTCTGGGTGAAAATTTGGCTAAGTGTAATGCTGACATCAGCAAGTGGTTGCTGACGTCAGCACGACTTGATGACGTCAGCAATCAACAATGCTGATGTCAGCTCGTCCCCTTCCCTTTTTTTTCTTGTCACATTTCTGCCGCTTCGCGGTGGCGCGCGGCAGCTCCGCGGAAGCTGCGCAGCAGCTTCCGCCAAGCTACTGCTGCAGCTGTGCTGTCAGCTGTAGCAGCAGCTGCGTAGCTGTGTGTGCAGCGGTGGCATCAGCGGCTGCGCTGCTGCTGCTGCTTCTGCGCGCGGTGGCTGCTGCTGCGCGCGGCACTGCTGCTGCGCGCGGCGCTACTACTGCGCGCTGCAGCTGCTGCTGGCTGCCGCCACCGCGCGCAGCTGCTGGTTGTCACCGCCGCGCACTGCTACTACTGCCACTACTGCGCTGCTGCTGCCGCCGCGACTGCCGCTGCTATTGCTGTGTCGCTGCCGCTGCTACATTGCTACTGCCGACGCTGCTATTGCGCTGCTGTTGCCATCGCTGCTTCCACGCTGCTATGGCCGCCGCTGCTGCTTCGCTCGTGCTGCGCTGCTGCCGCCGCCGCCTCTATTCGTAGTGCTCTGCTGCTGCGGCTGTGGAGGGAGGGGCGGCTCCACGCACCGCAGCCGCCACACACCTCTGCGTGGCGGTATGCGCCGATGCTGCTGCCTCAGCAGCTGCGATCTCACGTTGTGGGTGGAATACGTGGACGGCGATCGGCCGTCTCCAACAGGTCCCAGGAGGTCTACTGCAGCGGTGACTCTCACTACTGCTGCTCTGCTGCGTCTTTTCTACACAGCTCAGTGAGAACTGTCTCACTGCTCTCATACCATTAGAAAGTGCGTGGAAGCTTCCTAGCAACAGAGCTGTTGACCGGGTGTCAGTTCCTGGTCAGACGGTGACGACTGTCACAGGTCGTACACACAACGGCAAGGGTTTGGCTAGGAGACACAAGGCACAGTGTCAGAATGCTTCAATATAGCATATGCAGAGAGAAATGACAACTGACAGGTCCAGGGCATAAATACCTGCCGCGGCGCACGGCGGGTGTCGCACGCGGCAGTCCAAGAGCTGTCCTAAAACCGGCCCAAAACCACTGTTTTGGCCGTAACTCTGCGCACACATGTCAAAATCCTACTCCGTCTGAACCTAGACGTGCAGAATCAAAAGACAAAAGCAGCGACTAGTCACATGCATCCATCCATCGACTGACAGTGAGTTTACAATGCAAAAATATGCAAATGGGCCTCATGCCCAGTCCGCCAAAAGGCGCCTGCAAGACGTAGAAGGCATAGCAAGGAGTCTCGGTGACATCTGGGGCTCTGGAACAGTGGTCGGTCAGCTCCAGGTGGATAGTCCGCCGCCTGTCGTCGCGCCGGTGTCACCAGGGCCGCCTGCCTCAGGGATCTGCACGAGTATGGACACGGCCGAGTGGTCACAGTAAACTGTACAGGAACGGCACAAAGCACAACAATAAAAACCTGTTGCGGCACATAGCAGGTGACGCACGTGGCTGTGTCAGTTT
>SZWC01006788.1:68626-112771 GCA_023375785.1 Penium margaritaceum | reverse complement strand
GGGTGCTGATCCTTAGGGGGCCACCGTGCCAGGTTCACCCGTGCATTGGTGAGTAGCCGTTGCACGGATAAACTCCAAGCAGTCGGGCTCGACCCTCGCCTGGCGGTGTGTGTTGGTTTTTGCGCATCTTTCATTGTGCTCTCTTGTGTCCTCCCGGCTTGTGTGCATCGGCGTGCAGATGACTGACGGTGAGACTCGACGCTGATGGAATGTCGTCCGGTGGAGCGGACGCACGCTGAGGTCTTCTCGCAATTCGTTGGAGCCTCCTCTCTCCGGCGACGTGCTCAGCTCCATCGGCAGGCCACCTCGGCGGTCGTGCTACCGGCGGTCACTATCACCGCAGTTGCTGTCTGCATGCGCCTAGCGCGTCCCATCGCGTCTGCATCGTCATGCTCTGCCAAGGGTCCTTGTTACGTGTTCCATGGCCGTGTTCGGCATCATGGACCATCGTAGGCACTGCCTGGGTTCGGGCAGCCATAATTCCTTGCAACTATTTTTCTAGCTGTTTCTTACAGCACGACTACGTTCGGAGCGTCGGTATTATGGTATGGTCCAGTCTTCAGGCAAAACGGACGACGCCCAGGTTTTGGGCTGTCAGGCGTCGTCCGTCTGGCAGGGCTCACCGAGAAAACCCTGCCTGCCAGAAAATGGGTGTGACACCTGATTGGCTGGTTAGCTGAGTAACAACTTTTACACTAGTGGGGGGGGCTTAGAACTTGGAGGGGTCTCCCATTGTTGCTCATTCTTCATTCCTAACTAGTTTTTTTTTTTTTTCAGTTTTCAACTGCTTTCTGGCGCAACTCTGGCGCGCACGTTTATGAGTAACAAACCCAGAGCTTCTAGACTTAGATTCTAGAGTAGCAGACTGAGGAGGCAGCTGAATTAAGCAACGAGTGTGGAAGCCCGCACACTGCATCAACAAGGCTGCTACCCCAACCTGCTGCCTAGGTTTTCCTGCTTGGTATCAGAGCCAGAGCGTAGCAGCAATAGCAGAAGACTGGCGAACAGGTGCCAGATAACGCCGGCGGACCCCCATACGCGCCAGTGCAGGGGAAATGCTGCCGGATTTTTTCCGACAGCATTGACCCGCTTGGTGGCGGTGTCAGATTTTTTCCCTCGGCCACTTGGCCAGGGGAAATGCTGCCGAATTTTTTTCGGCAGCACTAACCCCCACGTGTGATGCGAGGAGGTGAGCGGCAGGCGGCGTCTGACATCTGCAGGCGATGACGCAAGCTGCAACGTCACCCAGGTGAAGTGACTCGCACCAGCGACAGCCGCAGGCAACAGCAGCGAGCAGCCCCAACAGTAGCCAACAGCACCTGCGTGCCACAACAAAAGTAGGCAGAAACATCAGCTCGTAGCAGCCCGCAATAGCAGCAGCTCGCAGCAGCTCGCAGCAGCAGCAGCAGAAGCAGCAGTAGCGCGCAGTAGCAGCCCGCAGCAGCAGCCCGTAGCGGCAGCAAGCAGCAGCCGCAGCACGCAGCAGTTGCAACAGCAGCAGCAACCTGCAGCAGCTGCTGCAGCAGCCAGCTGTAGCAGCAGTAGCAGCGAGCAGCGGCTGGCAGCTGCTGCTGCTGCTCACTGCTCGCTACTCGCTCGCTAGGAGCAGTGAGCAGCAGCCCGCTGCTGCTAGCGAGTAGCAACTTGCTGCTGCCAGGCGAGCAACAGCCCGCTCCTTGTAGCAGATAGCGGGCTGCTACCCGCTGTGACAGAAACAAAAATGAAACAAAAAAATCCCCCACCCTCGCAGCTCACTACAGCAGCAGCGAGCAGTAGTTGCAGCACGTAGCAGCTGTCGCAGCGCGTAGCAGTAGTAACGAGCTGTAGTAGCCACAACACCCGTAGTAGCTCGCAGCAATAGCAGCTGCAGCTGGAACTACAACAGCAACAGCAGCAGCAGCAGCAGCTGCTACAGCAGTAGCAACAGCAGCAGCAGCATGAGCAGCAACAAACAGTAGCAGCAGCAGCAATAGTAGCAGCAGCAGCAACAACAGTAGCAGCAGTAGCAGCAGCAACAATAGCAGCAGCAGCAGTGGCTGCAACAGCATCAACAGCAACATTAGCAGCGGCGGCCCCAATAATCGCCGCTACTGACGTCAGCACCCCTCTGCTGACGTCATTGCTGACGTCACTACTGACGTCACTGCTGACGTCATCAACAAAAGAAAAGGGGGAAAAAAGGAAAGGGGGAAGACCAAAGGGGTGGGTGGGATCCCCACCGCCCCAAGCCACTGCTGACATCACCAAGACAAAGACAAAAAAAAGGAGAAACGCAAGGGACATCAAACCATGGCCGGTAGCCCAAGTGAGGAGGGGTCCTCCTCTATTGGGGGGACCCCTACCTCCCCTTTTCTGTAACGACTACAGCATCAACAGCAGTAGCAGCAGCAGTAGCGGCCGCCGCCACCGCAATCGCAGCAGTAGCAATCGCAGCAGCAGCAACAACTACAGCAGCAACCACCGCCGTCGCAACAGTAGCTGTAGCAGCAGCTGCCGCCGCCGCCGTCACAGCAGCAGTAGCAGCAGCAGTAGCAGCAACAGCAGCAGCAGAAGCAGTAGCAGCAATTGCAATAGCAATAGCAGTTGCAACAGTATCAGCAACAACAGCAGCAGCTATTGCAGCAACAGCAACAGCAGGAGCACCAACAATAGTAGCAGCAGCAGCAGCAGCAGTTGCAGCACCAGCCCACTGGTGTCGTTGGCGACAACCCTGATCTCCTTGTCGCTCTTCAGCAACAGCTCGTCGCCTTGACGCAGTAGCTGGCAGCGTTGTAGCCAATAGCCTCCCAGACTGCCACCAGTGCGCCGCTGCCATTCGTCACTCCAAGGCACGCCAGCCCAGTTGTGTCTGCTGCCACATTCTAGCTCGCACAACAGCAGACTCAGCGCGAGCGGTAGATATTGTCCTCCGTCCTTGGCCCCACTCTAGGCGCCGGCCATAGGCAAAAGGACTTTGAGACATCGCTGCCGCCGCTTCAGGCCGGCGAGCAGTTCCGGAGCTGGGAGCTCAGCTTCCGGATCTGGGCACAAGGTGAGGGCCTGTGGGCATACTACACCATCCCTTAGGACTCCACCCAGGCCAACCAGCTGTATGACGCTGGCCGCGCCGTCCTTGTCCTCGTCCCAGTCGCCACTCCAGCTTCCCGCCTGGCCCTAGAGCCTTTCCTCGGCGACTTCACCTCTGGCGACATCCCAGACCCGGCAGCCGCATGGCACGTCCTCACCAGGCCCCACTGCCTGTCCAGCGACGCTGAGATCAGCCGTCTGCTCCGGGAGTTTAACTCCTTGCACATGGCGGAGACCGAGACAGTCACTCCCTACTGGCAGCGGGCGGAGGACATCCTTCGTCGTCTCGGCAGATCTGCTCCACCTCCTCTGTCCGTGCTCCTTACCATCAAGCGTGGCGCCACCAACGCGTACGTGGACGTCTTCGTGCACTACCCCCAGGACGTCCTCTCCACCATGGCGGCCCAGGGCACCCTTATGCCCTGGGCATACGAGCTCTTCCTCTGCATTGAGGAAGCTCGCCAGGAGTCCGAGCTCCATCGCACAGAGGCTCTTGCATTGCCAGCCGTTGCCTCCCCTGCCGTTGCCTCCGTGGTCGTCGCCTCCTCCACCGTAGCTACCTCATCGCCTTCGGGGAAGAAGAAGAAAAGCCGGAACAAGAAAGGCAAGGGTCAGCCACAACAGCAGCGGCAGCAGTCGTCGACCGGGTCCAGCGGTGGTGGCTCGGTCTGCCACAACTGTGGCCAGCCCGGGCACGGGTGGTACACGTGCCTTCTCCTGACGGAGGAGGCGCACGTCATCGCCACCATGCGTTGCCAGCGGAAGCGCCGTCTCGCCTCTGCCGCCGTCGCTACTACTGTCCCTGACACGCCTACCACGTCCAGCAGGTCTACCACTTCGACAGATCCGCCTGTGTCACAGACACCTGCGCCGCAGTAGTACTACCCGCAACAGTACTTCCCATTGCCGTCGGTGCCTCCGCTTCCTTTACCGACTCAGTCCTTGTACTACCCGGGCTCCGGCGCCGTCACTCCGCACGCCGTCTACACTCCCGTGCCGTCCTCTTGTGAGCGTCAGTTGGAACAGTTCATCGCGCTCCAGCTTGGTCTGCCTCGCCCTCCTCCCCAGGGAAGTGCGAGTTGCGTCACCTTCTGCCCTCCTGCCCAGCCCTGCATGACTGAGACTGAGCTGCGGTTGTGGCCCATTTCTTTGTTTGTCTTGTTGTCTCCCGTGGTCTCCTGCACCCCCCTCCTTGACGACATTGTGTGGCTTGACGATTGGCAGTCTTGCTTTGCGCCTCCTTGCACCGCGTCTGCGTCCCTCGCTTGCTGCCATGTGACCGTTAGCGACCTGGTAACCCCTGTCCAGGACCTTGCTGACACCTGGATCATCGACTCCGAGGCCACGCATCACATGACGGCCTCTTGTGAGGCCTTCTCTATGCTCGGTCCTGTAGGCAATGTCTCCGGTGTCCGCACGGGTTTTGGACAGGTGTTGCCTGTCCGTGGTGTCGGCGTCGTTCGTTTCCGTGGTCCTGCCGGTGACGTCTTTTTGACCGATGTCCTCTTCGTCCCTGGTCTCGAGCTCAGCCTCCTGTCCGTGACTGCCCTTGATCGCATGAGCATGGACGTTGCACACTCGCGTGGTGTCGGCACTGTGTCATTGCGACCGTCTGGTCTTATTGTACTGCACGCCACCACAGGCACACCGCTTGTGGGAACCTGTGGCACGTTCCTCGCCTCTCCTCTCCTCCTCCCGCCTCCTCCCCGTCGGCCGCCACAGGACATGTGTTGGTCACCAGTACACTTTCTCCTCAGCACACCCGCCTCCTGCACCGCTGCCTTTGCCACGTCCACTCCGCCGCCGTAGAGAGCATGCTCCGCACCCAGTCGGCCAAGGGCCTTGACATGGAGACTTTTCCTCTCCCGTGCCCCACTGAGTGCATTGACTGCCCCAGGGGAAGTTGCACCGGTCCACGTACCCCTTGTTTTCCTCCCGTGCGTCTGCCGCTCTTGACCTTGTCCACTCGGACGTCATGGGCCCTCTCCCCACCGAGTCCGTCGGTGAGGATGGTCACTATTTCCTCACCCTTACGGACAACTACTCTCGCTACCGCTGGGTCTTCTGCCTCCGACAGAAAAATGATGTCGCCCGAGTCATTCACGACTGGCTTGTCGTCGTGGAGCGCAAGTGTGGCCGCTCTCTTCCCCGCTTTTGCTCCGATCGCGGTGGAGAGTACATGGGTGAGGCCACGACCTTTCTCGCCTCCCGTGGCATCCACCATGAGACGTCTGCACCCTACACACCCGTCCAGAACGGCATCTCTGAACGGTGGAACCATACCATGGCCGACGCCGTCCGCACCATGCGGGTCGAATCCGGTCTCTCGGATGGCTTCTATTTTGAAGCCATGGCTTACATGACCTGGGTCTGGAACCGGATTCCCCACGGTCCCCTTTCTCGCCAGTCCACGCCATACCAGCACTGGTGCGGTCAGCGCACTGACCTCCGCCAGGCTCGCGTCTGGGGTTGCGTGGCCGTTGTGTGGCTGCCTGCCCCACAGCAGGGCGGCAAGCTCGCCCCCCACGGACGCCCCTGCACCTTCCTCGATGTGTCTCGTCAGTCCAAAGCCTGGCGCTTCTGGGACCCATCCCGACACTACATCATCGAATCCCGCGATGCCCTCTTTTTCGAGGACCTGTTTCCCTGCGACCTCATCCGCTCCGGCTCGTCCGTGTCCCTCTCGTCGCGTGGGGGAGTGGTGAGTCCATCCTCCGTCCTGTCACTTCCGGGTGACATGTCACTCCGTCCCTCTGAGCCGGCAGCCCTTGTCGCGTCCTTTGCCCCCCGGGCCAACAGCCCCCGTCGTGTCCGCTGACTCCTCCGGACCAGCTGTCCCAGTCGCGTCTGCTGGCCCCTCCGGGCCGGCAGCCTCAGTCGTGTCCGCTGGTCCCTCCGGACCAGCTGCCCCAGTCGCGTCCACCAGCCTCTCTGGGCCTGCAGTCCCTGTCGCGTCCGCTGGCCCCTCCAGACCAGCTGCCCCAGTCGCGTCCGCTGGCCCCTCCTGGTCGGCAGCCCCAGTCGTGTCCGTTGGTCCCTCTAGACCAGCTGCCCCAGTCGCGTCCAGCGGCCCCTCTAGGCCTACAGCTCTTGTCGCGTCCGCTGGCCCCTCCGGACCAGCTGCCCCAGTTGTGTCCGCTAGCCCCTCTGGGCCGGCAGCCCTAGTCTTTTCCGCTGGCCCCTTTGGACCAGCTGCCCCAGTCGCATCCACCGGCCCCTCTCGGCCTGCAGCTCCTGTCGCGTCCGCTGGCCCCTCCGGACCAGATGCCCCAGTCGCGTCCGCTGGTCCCTCCGGGCCGGTAGCCCCAGTCGCGTGAGCTGGCTCCCGCGGGCCAGTAGCCCCGTCCGCCTCCGTTGGCGCGTCGGACTCATGTCATCTCCTGCCCGACCGCGCTACACGCGCGGCCCAGGCGGCAGCCTCCGACCTTGGCCGACAATGAGCGCACAGACCGTCACAACGCGTCCCTTGGCACCTCGACCCCTTGTGGCTCCACGTGTCTCCTCCACTCCCACGGTCGTGAGTGGGGACTCTCGGCCTGGCCAGTTTGGCCATCATTGCAAACCTTCACCCGGGCCCTGCATTGGGCTACGCCATGCTTCATCATGATCATCGGCATGCTATTGTGGCTATCCTCGCCGGCAGCCCTCCAGGAGCTCGTGATGCACACGCCCTCTCAGTCCGGTCCACAGCACGCCCGGAGGACCCAGCCACCCTATGTGAGGCTTGAGCCTCTCCTGAGGCCGCACATTGGGATGCTGCCTGCGTCGAGGAGCTCGCTGCTATCCGTCAGCACCACTTGTATGACCTCGTCGACCTCCCTCTAGGTCGGAAGGCCATTGGTGCCAAGTGGGTCTTTCGGCGCAAGTGGAAGCCTGACGGGTCCTTGGACAAGTACAAGGCCCGCCTCATAGCAAAGGGATTTGCTCAGGTCCCTGGGATCGATTACGACCAGATCTTTGTCCCAGTCGGTCGGTTCTCCACTAGTCCGGTGCTCTTCAGCCTTGTTGCCCAGTCTGTGTGGGAGTTGCATCAGATGGACGTGAGCAACGCATTCCTCCATGGCTCACGGGAGGGTGAGGAGCTCTACATAGTCCAGCCTCCAGGCTTCAACGATGACACTGGGAGAGTTTGGCGGCCACGGAAGGCCCTCTATGGCCTGAAGCAGTCGCCTCGGTGCTGGAACCAGGAGATCAGTAGCACGCTTCTCCGTGGTGGCCTCTAGCATAGCACTGCTGACCTCGCACTATTCGTCAGCCCGTGAGGTCAGACCTTGACCGTAGTTCTGGTCTACGTCGACGATCTCCTCATTGCGTCGCCAGACACGGCCGCCATCTAGCGTGTCAAAGACCTACTACACGCTGCCTACCAGATAAAGGATCTCGGGTCTGCCCGAATCTTCCTGGGCATGGAGCTTGAGCATGATCGCTCCCAGGGCATCCTGCACGTCCACGAGGCCGCCTATGTGCAGACCCTGTCGACTCACTTCGCCGAGGACCTGCCCCTTGTACCTAGCGCATCTTCACCCATGTCACCCGATGGCGAGGTGAAGCTGAAGAGTCCTGATCCAGCTGTTGTGGGGGAGCCAATTGATGTGACCACGTATCTGCGGGTCATTGGGTCACTGATGTTCCTGGAGACGACGACATGTCCAGACATCGCGTTCGCCGTCAACCTCCTGGCCCAGTTCTCTCAGGAGCCGCATCATCTCCACTTCGAGGTCGCAATCCGAGTACTACGCTATGTTGTCTTGACCCCTCGGCGAGGTCTCATGTTCCGCCGCCAGCCGTCCGTCGTCGTAGTTGGCTATACCGAAAGTGACTGGGCCGGCCGTCCAGACGGTAAGAGTCACACCGGCTGGATCTTTGTGATCGGTGGCACAGCTATGTCTTGGCGTAGTGGCAAGCAGGGGTGCATTGCATGCAGCACTGCTGAGGCTGAGTACGTTGCCCTTGGCTCAGGCGCATGTGAGAGTATGTGGTTGCATCGTCTATTTTTCGAGTTGCGTCAGTCTGTCGCATCCATCACCTTGCATTGTGACAATGAGAGTGCCATGGCCATCGCCGACAATGACGGTGTGCATCATACACGCACAAAGTACATCAATGTTGAGTATCACTATGTGCGTTCGTTGTTGCATGACGGCAGCATCAGCATCGTGTGGGTTGAGACAGCACGACAGCTAGCTGACTTCCTGAGCAAGGGACTGAAGCGAGACTCGTTCAAGAAGGCTGTGAGTTCAGTCGGCATGCGTCCGTAAGTTGTCCTCCTTGTCTCTGCGTGCGTCTCTGCGTGCCCTGGGGGAGTCTGGATGTTGACCATGTCTCTGCCCGCCTATGTGCACTATGCCTGTGACTCATGGGGGAGTGTTGGTTTTTGCGCATCTTTCATTCTGCTCTGTTGTGTCCTCCCGACTTGTGTACATCGGCGTGTAGATGACTGACGGCGAGACTCGACGTTGATGGAGTGTCGTCCGGTGGAGCCGACGCACGCTGAGGGCTTCTTGCAGTTCGCTAGAGCCTCCTCTCTTCGGCGACGTGCTCAGCTCCATCGGCAGGCCTCCTCGGCGGTCGTGTTGTCGGCGGTCACTATCACTGTAGTTGCTATTTGCATGCGCCCAGCGCTTCCCATCGTGTCTGCACCGTCATGCTCTGCCTAGGGTCTTTGTTACGTGTTGCATGGCCCTGTTCAGCATCATGGACCATCGTAGGCACTGCCTGGGTTCGAGCAGCCATAACTCCTTGCTACTATTTTTCTAGCTGTTTCTGACCGCACGACTGCGTTCACAGGGTCGGTATCATGGTATGGTCCAGGTTTCAGGCAAAACGGATGACGTCCGGGTTTTGGGCTGTCGGGCGTCTGGCAGGGCTCACCGAGAAAACCCTGCATGCCAGAAAATGGGTGTGGCACCATTTTCTGATTGGCTGGTCAGCTGAGTAACGACTTTTACACTAGTGGGGGGGCCTAGAACTTGGAGGGGTCTCCCATTGTTGCTCATTCTTCATTCCTAACTAATTACTTTAAGTTTTCAGCTGCTTTCTGGCGCTAACTCTGGCGCGCGCGTTTCTGAGTAACAAATCTAGAGCTTCTAGACTTAGATTCTAGAGCAGTAGACTGAGGGAGCAGCTGACTTAAGCAACGAGCATGGAAGCCCACACGCTACATCAACAACGCTACTGCCCTAACATGTTAACTAGGTTTTCCAGTTGTCTGTGCTTGCTCGAGTGTCTTGCTCGCAACGAGTGCACGCTCACCGGTTCCCAAGTCTCGCTCGCTCACCTCTCACTCTCTTATCTTGGTTTGCTGGAGTTTTGAAAGGCAAGTGGTTCCCACGTCCATGGCGTTCCATGTGCGTCTCCGTACCCTGGTGCTACCTCATACACATGTGCACTAGGAAGCTGCGTAGCTACTACTGGTATCAAAGTAGTGAGGCCACATACCCATAGCTCGTCAATCCTCGTCACTCGGGAACCATTTGCCACCCACTCGGGGACTCGTGGCAGTCTTGCCTCGTGGGCCCGTGTAGCGTACGAGCCATTTTTAGGATTAAAAATGGCAATGAATTATACTTCTCCGGTTTCGGGGGCTCGAGATCGGTGTTCGAGAAGTGGAAGCCCAGGAAAACATAATGGGCTAGAGTATAGTTCAAATCTAGCCTGGAAAACATCCTTTGGCCGAAGTCTAAGTGAATGGAGTGCCGCGATGGACAATCCATCGCGTCACTCCTCCTCCACTCTGAGATTATCGCTAGGGTCCTGTTCCAGCGTAGCAATGCAACGTGGAACGATTAGGCTTAGGATTATTGTTTTATGTCTATGTCCTATGACGATCCTCTCCATTTGTGGCGCGGTACGTCTCAGCCAAAATGGCTGAGGCGGCCATTCGCGATTCCTCCTTGGACGACTATTCCGAGTGCCTAATTTTGGGTTCACATTTAGTCGCAAAACAGCCCACGGCTGTTATAGCCCGTGGGCTCTTGGGAGCCTTGCCCCGTCTCACCGCATGCTTTGTCGTAGCCGAGCACTCTTGCCCGGCACATATCTCCAGCACAAAGCAACACCAACAGCACCCAGTGGTGTTGTTGTAGTCAGTCGCAGCTCGCACTCACACCACTCTTCGGCTGTCCACACCCGCGAGCGGCCCTGCGTGCATCTCCTTTTGCACCACATTCAGAGCCCACAAGAGTCTGCTACACGCCACTGGAGGGCCAAGCCTTCCCTCTTTAGAGGCACACACCTGCTGCGACGGTCTTCATTCACTCAGGTTCCCCTCTTGCAGACACTGAGCTTCCCGCCGTCCTCACTCTCGAGTGGCACTCTTACCACTGTGACCTGTGGTCATTACAATTGGAGCTTCTTGCTCCAGATGCCCTCGCTGTCTTGCGGTTCCCTGCTACCCCACGGCTCACCACACCGTACATGTTCGGTGTCCAGCAGCCACAACAGCACTCATCCTGGATTCGCCATCTCTTGACGGGCCTCCAGACAAGGAGCTTGATTCCCCTCGTACAGCTGCGCGCTACGCTAACGACCGGTGGGAGGATCCTCACCCTCCCACACCGCTTGACGACGAAGTACCTTTATGGTTTTGCATGCTTCACAGCTCGTACTGGCGTAAGGAACTAGCAGAACTAGATGCGAGGGAAGCAACTGAGTGGGAAGAAGCAGTAAATCAGCAGCTGTACACAGCGAACGACCTACCTCCATCACCACCCCGCTCATCAAACATGCAACCTCCTCGTGATTCGCAGTCATCCAACAGTGCATCTGCATCCAACCCCGCATCTCCTCCGTCTCCCACAGCAACTGCATCAGCTCGGCCGCCGCCACCTTCAGAGGTCCTTAGGATGATCCCCGTCCTTCCAATTCAAACTCACTCCATCAGCTTGGCATGTGCCATTCTTGATGCAGCCGCAGGTGCAGCAGTCATGTTTGCCGCCACCGCTCGTGCGTGCAGGGCCCCCACTCAGACAACGGTGGGCCGTGCAGCTGAAGCCTACGTGCACGCCGCAGCCTCCTTTACGCTGCTTGCAACATCAGCTGCTAACATTACTGCCCAGGTGATTGTAGCAGCAGCGTCCGTTGCCCCTGCCGCATCTTTTGCCGCCGACTCGACAACAGCAGCCGTTGGTTCTATCCGTGCCTCCACTACAGGCGTAGTCTTGACCCCCACAAGTGCTTAGCGGGAGCTGACACCACACGTCACCACAAGAGTTATGGTTGCACCAGCATCAGAAACAGTGGCCGGCGCCACTGTCACCGGCTTCCTCTGCCTCACTGTGGCAGTTGTAGGATGGGTTGCGGTCCCCTTCTCGTCAGCAGTAGCAGTGGTGGCAGCTCTCTTTGCGTTACTGCCCCATCCCCAGTTCGGTAAGAATCTCTTGTATTCTCCTCACTTCACACTCATCTGTCACAATGCAAGGATTAGAAAAGACCATAGAGGCTCTTCAAGCCACTCTTAGTGAGGCCCACGTGGCCCGCCGCAAAGCTGAGGATGACATGCAACGCAACAATGAGGTAGAAGAGGAATTAGCCACCGCAGTTGCGAACCTAGTCATAGAGCACTTGTGGGCTATTCGTGCCCTTGCCGTTATTCTCCGTATTGATGACACTGTATCTACTGACTCATCTATGCCTTCTAGTGGGAGTGGTTCCAACACCTCCTTTCCCGCTCTCTCAGTAGCCACTCTAGCCCGAGTTCCCCTCCATGGACGTCAGAAGGACTTTGAGACTTCTCCACTATAGTTCACCTCCAAGCTCACCTTCACCTCATGGGAAACACGCTTCAGTGCACAGTTGTAATGGGAACATATCTGGGAATACTACTGCCCTCCAAAGGTGCCGTTTGTTCCATAGCGACCAGAGGCGGTTCTGGCCGTTCGCGCCCTAATCAATGCCGGACCTGAGAGCTTATTGGATGATATTGGCACGTACAATGCAGACCCAGCACGAGGTACACCTGCCGACCCTGTCGGCGTGTACGTCCTCATTCGTCGTCGAAAGACAGTCACTAAGCATGTAGCCTAGAGTGCGCTCAAAGTGCAGTTTAACACCCTGCAGATGCGAGCCGACGAGACAGCATACGAGTACTGGGCGCGAGGTTTGTGCTTGTTATGCCACCTGGGCAAGGCTGCTCTGGGGTCTTTGTGTGCCTTCTTGTCTATTGTTACAGGCCTAATCCCTGAGTAGTCTGATCTCCATCTGCACGTCTCCCAGGCACAACTCAAGCGCCTTGCCTCTGCTCCAATCCCTGCGGACACATCCCCCAGGATTGGACTACTCTATGACTTTACCGCTTCCCGCATCATTGATTGGTGGAACAGTCTATAGAACAAGCGCATTCACCGCGCTGCACTCGTGGTAGTCACAACCACCTCCACACCCTCCTTTGTGACTGTAGCCTCCTCTCCTTCAGTCTCAACCTCTCTTGGTGCAGCTCACTCCACTCAAGCGGCTGCCCGTGGTGGGGGTGGTGGCTCCAACCGCGGGGATGGCCGTGGTGGGGACAAAGGGCGTGGGGGTGGCCAGGGTGGCAAGTTCACATCCAGCTCCACCACTGTCAAAGAGGTCACGTGCTGGAACTGCGGCGCCACCGGTCGCTTTGCGCCCGTGTCCTGCTCCCCACGATGTTGCTCGTCCAGCCTCCTCCATGCATGCCCGTTGGGCACGCACAGGAGTCACCTCCTTCTTTGTAGCTACAACAGTAACAGTCACATCCTCTTCCTCCTCCTCCTCCTCCTCTGCCTTAGCCCTCTCCACCACATCTGCTCCACATCTGCTGTCACCGCCACCCACCAGCCCGTGGGGCTGGATCTCTCCACTGACCGGTCCTCCCTACTACGGTTCTCCCTGTGCCCATTACTCTGCACCCTCCTGGACGCGTGATGATGGTCACTTGTCTAACTGCTCTTCTGACCGCTCCTCTGACTACTCCTCTGACCGCCGTGACGAGGAACGTGTTCTTGAGCGGCACCTCGCTAAACTCCTTCACCTTTGTTCTGAGGGAGGTGAGAGTGTGAGTGGCCTGTGCCGTGTGTCTGTCTATGAGCTTGATGCCAGTGCTCGTGGTGCTGCGCCTGGTGGTATGCAAGGAGAACTGCCTCATGCTTGTGACTGGATTGAAGAATGGCAGTCTTACACGTTTTCCACTTGCCTTGGTGCATCCTCCTCTCACTCTCTTTGTGGCACTGTTGTTGTCTCTCTTGTGCTTCCCACTACCCATGCGTCCATTGGCCTCTGGATCATTGATTCTAGGGCCACCTATCACATGACCTCCTATCGCTCCTCCTTTGTTTTGCTTGGCCCTATCGGCTCTGTTCGCTCTGTCCGCAATGGCTCCGGCCAGTTTCTTCCTGTGCATGGCGTCAGTGTTGTTCACTTTGTTGGTCCTATCGGCACGGTCTATCTCCCAGACGTGCTGTATGTTCCTGACCTTGAGGTCAGCCTGTTCTCTGTGACCACTCTTGATGACCAGGGCATGGAGTTCTCGTCCAAACGTGCCCTTGCATCCATTTCCCTCCGATCATCTGGCCACATTGATCTACATGGTTTGCGCTCTGATCGTCTGTTTCGTGTGCCACTCTCTCTTCCCTCATCTTTCGTTGCCTCTCCTCTTGTTCATGTCGTACCCTTTCTGTCTTCTGCCCATGTCCATTTCCTTCATCGCCACCTTTGTTACATTCACACTGTCGCCATTAAGCGCCTTGTTTGCCTTCAAACTACTACGGGCTTGGATCCCGCCACCTGTGCACCGCCCTGTTCCACAAACTGTCTTGAGTGTGCTAGTGGCAAGATGCATTGCTCTCTGTTTTCCACCTCCGAGTCCACTCCGCTCTCTCGTCATCTATAGCTGGGTATGTTGCCTCCTACTTGGATGTTGCAGGTCTCTCTCACCTTCCGCTCGAACCACTGACTGTACAGGTAGCACGTGCAGCCACTGACTCCTCTCTGTGGGAGCAAGCCATGAAGGCTGAACTTGATACTCTGTCAGAGCACCGTGTATACGAGCTTGTAGATCTACCACCAGGCCGCAAGGCTATTGCGGCCAAGTGGGTATTCTGCGGGGAACTGAATCCAGACAACACTGTCGAGCGGTACAAAGAACTTCTTACGGCAAAGGGATTCTCCCAGATTCCTTGGGTGGACTTTGATGAGACATTTGGTCCCATTGGTCGCTATACAACCGCGAGAGCATTACTCAGCTTAGTCGCCTACCATGACTAAGAACTGGAGAAAATGAATGTCAACAATGCCTTTTTGCACGGCACGTTGGATGAGGAGATCTACATGGTGCAGCCGCCCGGTTTCTCGGATGGGACAAACAATGTGTGGCGACTGCGCAAAGCCCTTTATGGGTTCAAGCAATCCCCACGCTTTTGGAACCAAAAGATCACAGCAACTCTGGAAAAACGGGGCTTTAGAAGGAGTTTAGTGGACCTCGCGCTGTTCCTTAGCTCCCCCACGAAGCCGTTAGTTGCCATCCTAGTCTATGCTGATGACTTGCTCACTGCAACTCTTGACCCCTCTACAGTCTCAGCTACTAAATCCCTTCTGCACGCAGCCTACAAGATGAAGGACCTGGGTCCAGCCCGTGTCTTCTTGGGCATGAAGCTGGAGCGTGACCGCGCATATCACACTTTGCACGTAAACTAGGCTGCGTACGTCCGCAGCCTGGGGGAGCACTTCAGTCCCCTTCTCACTGTCATTCTCACTATGTCTACACCCATGACCCCCGCGGGCTAGTCATTATTGAAGTCCCTGGACATCTCAAAGCTGGGGGAGACAATGGATGTGATTGACTACCTTCAAGTAATTGGCTCGCTGATGTACCTTGCCACCACGACTCGTGTTGATGTTGCCTTTGCTGTCAACGTTCCATCCCAGTTCTCTCAATGTCCACGCGAGCGGCATCTTGAGGGTGCCTTGTGAGTCGTCCGCTATGTACTCTCCACACTACGCGCCAGTCTCTACTTTCGTGCACAACCCTTTACTGTAGTTGATGGCTTCACTGATAGTGACTGGGCACATGACTCTGATGCACGCAATCAAACAGGGTACATTTTCATGGTGGGTGGGACATCTGTCTCTTGGGAGAGCGGCAAACAAGGCTGCATTGCCAATAGTAGAGCTGAAACTGAGTATGTTGCTCTTGGCACGGGCGCGTGTGAGGTTGTCTGGTTGTGCCGCCTGCTGCAGCACTTGCGTGTTCCCATCCGTTGCATCACTCTACGTTGCAACAATCAAAGCAGAAAGGCCATGGCTGATAACTGTGGCATGCATCACTCCCACACCAAACACATCAATGTTGAGCACCATTTTGTTCGTGAGTGCATTGCAGCCGGCATTGTCCAGGTTACTTGGGTGGGCACACGTTCTTAGAGAGCAGACTTCCTCGCCAAAGCACTTAGATCCAATGTTTTGAAAAGTGCTGTTCATGCTATTGGCCTCATCTGTCCCCATGACCTAGGTTGAGTGCCTTTATGTGCCTCCCATGTTTGTCTTCATCTCATGCTCCTAAAACTTCATGTGTGTAGGGTTCTTGCCTGTGTGTAATGGGGGAGTATTGAATTGTGTTGGCCACTCACATCTCTATGTCCTCTTGTCTCCTCCTCCATGCACGTATATGTAGTGATTAACTGACATGGCCTCACCTGGGAAGATGTCAAGCGAGCCTACCATGATGTGTGTCTCTGGCAACTTGATCCGTTTGGCACATGAATGGTCATGACTTGATTCTCTATCTCTTACGTGGGAGATGCTAGGACACGTACGTTCTTACTGCCGTGCCCTACATCGTTCTTGCTTGCCTTGAGTATTTTCCGGGGGAGTTGCAAGGATCCGTGGGAAATGCAACTCTCCCGGAAAATACTCAAGGCATTGGGTCCGTGGGAAATGCAACGATGTAGGATCCAAAAATGTAAACCTGGCACGGTAGCCCTGGCACGTTTGCCCGTGCATTGGTGAGTAGCCGCTGCACAGATTAATGTACCGGCATTACAGGGCTACCGTGCCAGGTTTGCCCGTGCATTCCACTCCTTCCCAGGTGAGGACCACTCCTTACAGGGCTACCGTGCCAGGTTTGCCCGTGCATTGGTGAGTAGCCGCTGCACAGATTAAGTCCAAGTAGTCGGGCTCGACCCTCGGGTGGCGGTGTGTGCTTGCTCGAGTGTCTTGCTCGCAACGAGTGCATGCTCACCGGTTCCTAAGTCTCGCTCGCTCACCTCTCACTCTCTTGTCTTGGTTTGCTCTAGTTTTGAAAGGCAAGTGGTTCCAACATCCATGGCGTTCCATGTGCGTCTCTGTACCCTAGTGCTACCTCATACACACGTACACGAGGAAGCTGCCTAGCAACTACACAGGAATCCAAACACAACACTGTCTAAACCTGGAGATGTAAAATATTTAGCCGGACGCTAAGAGTAGTCACACAAACAAGTTCGACAATAACCGGTAGAAAGATAATGCAAATTGGGCCCGAGAGCCAGTCCACCGAGAAAAGTCTAGCGTCTACAGAAAAACTGCAGAGCACCTTAGCAAGCACCCGGGACGTCGTGGCAGACGTTTGGCAGTTACTAGTGGATGGAGCCAAGACTTGTCGGTGCTCCGGCGCCAGCTGGGCCCGTAGTAAGGATCTCCACGAGCATGGAAACAACCGAGTGGTCACAATAAGCTGTACAGACGCTAACAGCTCACATCACAACACTCCCCTATGACCCGATGGTACGCATGTCCATACTTGTGTAGAATGACACAGGTGCACAACAAGATGCTCAACTGTCCATGCTCACACACCCCACTCTCAACCACTCTCAAGTAAGGGGTGTAGCCAGACAGAACGAATGGCCACCATGAATTTTCTGCACGCAAATGCCTTGGTCAAGAAGTTAGCCCGCTGCATGTCCTTGCCGACCCTGATGAAGGAGATCACCTGTCACTCCACAGGATCACGCACAAAGTGATGCTCAACAACAATGTGCTTCATTCGTGCATGAAAAAAAGCAGAGTTCTGTGCAATGGCAAGGGCACCTTGGTTGTTTAATCGTAGAACGATGCAAGGCAAATATTGACGCAACTCACGAAATAGACGTTGCAGCCACACCGCCTCAATAACCCCAACCCCTAGAGCAACATACTCAGCCTCTGATGAGCTACGTGCGATACAACCATACTTGCCACTTTGCCACGGCACAGTGGTGCCACCAAACAGGAACACATAGCCTATCCGACTGCACCCATCTGGACTCCACGCGCAGTCACTATCTGTGTAGCTGTCGACTACCACCGAACACTGCCGTGGAAAGCAGAGTCCAAGGTTCGATGTGGACACCACGTATCGCACCACACGTATAGCCGTGTGAAGGGCTCTCGCCCGAGGACACTGTGAAAACTATGCAAGGAGTTTGACGGCGAAGGCAATGTCGGGTCGTGTGGTAGTGGCCAAGTACATCAAAGAGCCAATCAGGCGCAAGTGCAGGGTGACGTCCACTGTCTCCCCGAGTTCTGCGGGATCATCCACCTTCACAGCATCCTGCCCGTCAACTGTAATGGGGGTGGAGGCTGTGGTAACTACACCCAGGAGGTCAGCAAACTACTCCCCCACAACGTGTGCGTAACGTGCCTGATACAACAAACATCAAGCATGCACGATCAGAGTGTCCATCGCTGACGGTCATGCACGATCTCCATCACGAGGAACACAGTTGCAGGACCAAGGTCCTTTCTCTTATAGGCAGCCTGGAGAACTGCCTTGGCCTCCTTCATGGCCTCCATAGAAGGAGACGCAATCAAGATGTCATCCACGTAGACCAGGGTGGCTGTTAAGCTCTCAACTGTGCGTCTGAGAAAGAGGGACGAGTCAACGTCACTCTGCACGTTGTCGACATGTGTGAGTGTGCCGGTGATCTCAAAGTTCTAGCACTTGGGTGACGGTTCAGGCCGTACAAGGCCTTAAGCAAGCGCCTGACCTTGTCCCCGACCTCAAATCCAGGTGGCTGGACCATGTAGATCTCCTCCTCTAAGGTGCCATGGAGGAATGCGTTGTTCATATCCATCTGGTGCAGTTCTTAGTCGTGGTGAGCGACAACCCCAAACAGAGCGTGAGCGGTGGTCATGCGGCCGACGGGTACAAAGGTGTCAATGAAATCTACTCCCTCAACCTACGAGAACCCCTTGGCCGTCAAGCGAGCCTTGTAGCGATCCAGTGTGCCATCAGGTTTCACCTTCTTGCAAAAGACCCACTTTGCCTGTACAACCTTTCGCCCAGGCGGGAGGTCGACAAGCTCATAAATACTATGCTCACATATGGCTCTCAGCTCATCCTCACAAGCAGCACGCCACAAGTCTGCATCGTGATGTGAGAGTACCTCCTTCAACGTGCCTAGATAAGGCGTCATCAAGGGAGTACTCCGGGTGACTAAGACACACGCCTCCGGACTCGATCTCACCACTAAAAGGTCGGCTGCGGCATCGCAAGCGACCAAGAACTTTAGGGAGACCAACTCGTGATCGACAAGACATGCTGGATGCACCGTAGTGTAGTCTACCTGGACACTCAAGCCAAGGGCCTTTGTGCCAGGCTTGCCACTATGAACACTACGAGTCGGGCGTCTGGGCGCTGAGTCCGCAGTCCGCTGAGCCTCAGAGGCCAATGGTCGAAGACGACCACCAGGCTCACGGGAGTAGCCCGATATTGAGGCACTCAGCTCAGGTTGTGGGGAAGGCTGCTGAGCTAGAGCCATAGGGGACATAGGTGCATGCACGGGAGTGGGTGAAACAGAGGGGATTATCTCTGGCACAGTATCAGGTGTGCGAGAGGGTACTGATGCTCGTACGAGATCAGGTGTGACAGAGGGGACCGACACTGGCACGAGATCGGATATGCCGGGATCAGGTGTGCCACATGGGTCTGACACCGGCACGAGATCAGGTGTGTTTGAGGGGACCGACACTGGCACGGGATCAAGTGTGCCAGAAGGGTCTGACACGGGCATGGGACGAGGTGTGCTAGAGGGAACTGATGAGGCTACTGGACCCAAAACCACGATGGCTGGATCGTCACCAGCCGGAGACCGGACCATAGGTGAGGAGGCCCGGATGGACCCATCCGCAGGACTAGACTCCCCCATCCAACGGGAGGCCACACAAGTAGGAACGTGGTCGGCGGCCAGCGATAGAATGTTGGACAAGTCGTGGTAGGTGAGAGCCTCAAAGAAGAGAGCATCTCGAGACTCAACAATGTGATGGGGAGCAGGGTCCCAAAAGCGCGAGGCCTTTGACTGCGGGGAGAAGCTGAGGAAGGTACACATGTGTCCCCGAGGTGAGACCTTGGACTCTTGCTGGTCCTCGGTGTACCACACACAGGCGAGGGACTCCCAAACGTGTGCGAGACGCAAGTCAGCACGATGGCAAAACCACAACTTGTATGGCGTGACACGGTCTTGAACTGGACCATGTGGTAAGCTATTCTTCACCCACGTATTGTAGGAGAAGCCCTCAAAGGCAAAGGACTCCAAAAGACTACACTCAGACCGCATAGCGCAAACTGCATCCTCCATGGTGCGCTTCGAATGCTTAGACACACTGTTCTGCGGTGGCATAGCAGGGGCGGAAAGTTGATGAAAGATGCCGTGTTTTACAAAGTAGGCATCCATCTCGCCGCCTATGAAGTCGCCACACGATCCGAGTGGAACATGTGCATGGTGTGACAAGACTGACGCTCAGCCATCACAAGCTACACACGGACCAGCACGGCATCGCTCTTGTGGAGAAGGCAGTAGACCCATCGCATCAAGATGAAGTCATCGGTTAGGATGAGAACATATGGATCCCGATGAGAAAGGGACTTGACTGGGAGAGGACCGAGAAGGTCTGAGTGGACCAACTCTAGTGGGCGCAGTGCCCAAGAGGAGGAGTCAGGGTAACAGCAACGATGCATCTGACCCTGGTGCAAAAAAGACAGTCGGTCTTGGGCGGCTTCTCAAAAGAAGCTACGTCAAGACCAAGGGCTGGCTGAGTTCGAATGAGCTTAGACACAGTGTCTGAGCTCACATGGTAGAGGCAACGATGTAACAAGCGCTAGTTCTCAAGGGAGATAACACCAGTGACAAACACACGTGCAAAAGAGTGAGGGGGAGAGGAAACAGAGGGAATGCAACGATACACACGATACAGGTCATCAAAACAAAGGCACAAAGCACAATGGCGCGTGTGTCAAGAGCAGTCACTGTGGCAGATTCAGCAGAGTGCTCAACAGTGAGACCCATCTTGGTACATGCATGAACAGAGAGCACACTGGGCTCAAGAGCAGGGACAAATAGCACACTAGAAATGTGCAAGGGGCCGGACAGACCATCAAACCGCACAATCCCAACTCCTTACACAGGCAAGAACTGACAAGACCCTGTTCAAACGGACCGAACGGACGTAACAAGACTGAGCACAACGAAGTCACTACCAAGACAGGTCATGTGATAGGTGGCACCAGAGTCAATAATCCAAGTGCAACTCAGCTCACGACCAGTCGTTGACATTGAGCACCATGCCATTGAACACTCTACCTCTGCTAGAAGCTCAGCAGAGGACTCAGGACAACGAAGAATAACACGGCAGAGTTGCCCTCGATGCCCAATGGAGGAGACCTACATCGGCACCGGCACAACGATTCGCATCCATGCGAAATTAATGCCAATGGCGAACACGATGGGCACTTGGGTCCAGCCGGCTGCGGATTTTCACCACCCGTGCATCGACCACCCAGAATCTCGCGGGGATGTCGGAGGGGTGGAGTTCAAATTTTTGAGTTACACATTATCGCATTCACGCACCGCCCATGTACAACCATTGCATGCCACTCAATCATGCCATGTGGCATGAATCTGTCCAAACATCCAATGAGATGTACGTCATCTACCAACATGATGTGGTTGCTGATATGCATCCATAGATTGACATCCAACTGTCATTCTACCCTGGTTATGTGGATGGTTTGTTTAGCATGAACCATGCTGTACCTCGTACAAAAGCATATTTCCGGCTTATCCTGCTTTGCAGATCATTAGGTGTCCACATGCACTGAATCCACGAATCAATCTACACTGTTGATCAATGCATTGATGTCCGGTAGACATTTATGAATCGATTGACGGTGTCGATCGATTCTTTGTTCGACACCATGGCGGTCAGTGTAAATTCAACAATATCCGGCATCCCCCATGTTCCCTTCCGTGTCGCGCGATTGGTAGCCATTTGCGTACACTTTAACCAAGTGCAGTCACATGCCATAGTACTCTTCCGTGTCTCACAACAGTTAGCCGTTTTTGGCTAACTGCCAAGGCACGTTCTGCCATGGCTACATCTGCTCGAGGTTCCCAGACTCAGAGTTCCTCCAACCGGGCATCCATTGCCGCATCCACATGATCTCCTCTGCCAGTCTCAGCCGTCTCCACGCAGTTTGACGTGGCGAAATTGAACCCGCCAAAGAAGAGGCCGCTCACAGGTGACTTCTTGACAAAAGAACTTTCAAAACAGTGCGAGCCTTCCCCTACCAAGGCCAAGAACCCAGGATTCATTTTCGGCTCGTGCGCGAAGAAGCTTGGTGGAACGTGCAACCGGACTCGTGGTCATTTTCCGTGCAACAACCCAAACGTTGGGAAGTGTCCCCACCCACCTCCAACCTGCCAAGATGCCCTCGGTCTCGATCGCTACCCACTACCACCCTCAGGATGGCAACCTTACAAGGTCGCACTGTACAGAGGAGAGGGGAAGGAGTGGGGGACAGAAGATAAGCCGGTTTAGTGGCTGACGCTATGGGAGCAGAAGTAGAAGGAGTTAACGACTACTCTTGGCAACGTGGTGCTGGTGGACTCCAGTGATGAAGACGAACGTGGGAGGGGGAAGCAGCGTCTGAGGTAGCCGGTATCAACACGACTGGAGGGTGAGATTCCTCTACTTGATGTCAACAAGGAAGCTTCTTTCCTGCAGTCCACAATGGTTGAGCATTCTGACCGCTCGAAAAACGAGCGGTGTCAGTTGGACATAGTCAAGTTGATGGCTATTGGTGCACGACCTATCTCTTTCTGCCGCGAGCCAATCCTCATGGAGGTTGTGAAGTCTGCAAAGAAAATGACAAATGCTTTCTGTCTCCCCAGTAGGACAATTGTGGTAGAGCAGCGGCTGCCAAAGCTTGACAAGGAGCTTGAGGAGCTCGATGCTCCGTACAAACAGGAGTGGTCAACCTACGGCTGCAGTTTGGCGGTGGATGAATGGTCAGATCGGCAAGTGAGGTCGATCTACAACGCCATGGCTGTGAATGCCATGGGGTCAGTTCATCTTTTCTTTCGAGATGCAAGTGAACTGACAAGAGATGCTGAGCACATCGCTTCCATGATTGAAGTAGCAATTGACATGGTGGGGGAGGATAAGGCGGTGTCAGTGATTTGTGACAACGCATCTTTGAACAAAAAAACATTTTCTGAGCTGAGGGACATGTATCTGAGGTTGTTTTTCCAAGGACGTTGTGCACACAACATTGATTTGATCATGAAGGACGTTGGAGAAAAGGCATGGGTGCAAGTTTGATTGGGAGGTGCGAGAAGGTGGTTGCATTTTTCAGGAACAACGCGATGCCGCAGACTTTGCTGAAGGAGAAGAAGGGTGGCAAGGTGCTGAAGAACAAATGCGACACCCGGTTTGCCTCGGTGCAGGACATGGTTGAAAGTCTGTTGGAGCTGAGGGAAGAGCTGGAGACGTTGGTGGGAGTGGATTTGTGGAAGAAGGTTGGATCTCAAAGAGATTCTGGCTTCCGGTGTAGGAAGCGTGAAGTGAGACGTATCATCAGGAGGAAAGTCTTCTAGTTGCAGGTGCGGCAACTGAAAGAATTGTTGCAGCCACTGAAGCAGGTGTTGCTGCTTGTCGACAAGGCGGGTGGAGGGGCTGGGGAGATCTATGAAGGATTGTTGGACTGTACAGAGCAGTCAAAGACATTGTCGGTGAAGAAGGGTAAGAAGGGGAGAAGGGTGGCTCAGGCTCATGTAAACTTTGTCCTTGGCCGGTTGGAGCATTGCTGGTCCAAGGACTTGTCTTCTCCACTGTATGTATCCCGCACGTCGTGTACATCCCAAGCACTTTGGCAACGATTTGTCAAAGGATTCACACATTGCAGGCTTGGCAGCTGGTGGTGGAGGCACTGGTGTCGGAGGACAAGCATGACAAGGTGATGAAGGAGATTGGTGCCTTTCAGAAGGCATAGACAATGGTTGAGCTTGACCCCATGGTGACGCCACGGAGGAATGCAAAGGCAATAGCTGCCGTTGCCAAAGTGCGGTGTGGCATGATGTCTGCAGTGGAATGGCATGTAAACTTCATGTGTCACCTACTTGTGCTACGTGATCTATAACTGAAGGTCTTGTCCCAGCCTTGTTCCTCTTCGGAGTGTGAACGTGTGTTTTCTACACATGAGCTGATCCACACTACCAAGAGAGACCGGCCCAAGGTGGAAACACTGGAGCTCCTTGTTCGTTGCAATGTACGGCTGAGGGAGCACTATAGCCGTAGTGGAAGGAAAGCCACTGTACGCCTCGCGACAGTAGCTGAAGCAGAAGCAAACTCAGCAGCAGAAAAAGAGGCTAGTGAAGATGACGATGACATTGTCAAGGAGGATGGAGTTCTGAGTGAGCCAGAGAAGGAGATGGAGAGTGACGAGGATGAGGAAGGTGATGAAGATGATGTGGTGACACGAGCGGACGATGATGTTGTGGAGGTAATGGCATCAGTTTGTGTCATGAGTGACTTGCTCGGACTGCCATATACTCGACCTGTGAGGGCCTAGGAACAGGAGAAGCTGGCATGAAGCAGCAAGCAAGGTGGGGCAGGGAATAATGATGTGGATGATGGTGTTGAGAAGGAGCTAGGTACTGCCAGTGCCAATGCAAACAGTGTTGTGGGTGAGAGGGAGAACAATGAGGGTGAGGAGCAGCAGGACGTGGACAAGGAGGGAGAGGAGGAGCATGAGGAGGGGGCCGCCATTGCAGCTAGAGTAGATGGAGGCGACGAGGTCATGGAGGACCTTGCCACGTCACCACGACAGAAGCAGACCTCAATGTCAGCATCTAGGGCTGGAAAAGGCACACCCCCGACCACATCAAAAGCTACTAAACGCGTAGCTTCTACGGCAGCTAGCAAGGGTGCAAAGCATAAGCCAACAGCTAAGAAGTAGCTCTTGCATGGTAGTTGTCCCCATTGCTACATTGTTTCTTGTGAGCTACCTTGTCAAACATGTGCTCTCTTTGAAGCAATTGCTGTCTTTCTTTCAATCCCACTTTGCATTATCTTTCCTTAGCTTCCTCTTTACATGCTAAAATATGGCTATCAGTTTAGGTCCTTGGCTGCTAATGTAAATGTCAATGTTAGCAATTGCTTGTTTCAGCTTTGAACAACACATGTACAAGTTTCACATGTATAGTTGAAGTAGAAAATGGAAACACATTTGGTCTCCTCACACGTGGGTGCTGTGAGGTCATGGAACATAGTAGAAAATGGCTATACTCCATTTTTTCCAGAATTGAGGACAGGATTCAGTTTTTTACTGCATGTACTGCCTCTGATTTAAGGAGTTCATTGTTAATGGGATCGTTTGGGGGTGTCCCCCCCTCTCCTCGAGGGGACACGTCGATGTCCCCTGGCCCTCATCCATCGATGGGGCAATGTCCATCGATGGATGTCGATGTTTGATGGGCAGAGGTCAATACTGTAATACGAATTTGTGACTCGTCGAGCCAGTCTATTCTGTCAGGTCCATCCTCATCATAAGCCAAAGGAGCTCCACCACAAGCATCATCACGGGCAATAGACGTAGTAAGACAAGCGGTCTCGATACCACTCTGCTATGACAACACACTCATACCTCCCTGAGTACGAAGCGCTACCAGGTGACAAAGCTCCGCGATCGTGCAATCCCTAGGGTCCACATCACCGCTACCACGTGGTGAAATTGATGCATCTCCTACAGTCGTGGTCACGACGTGTCCAATCCGTGTGTCACTCAAGGAAATCCACTGCGTGTGCACTGCCTAAGGCCGCACACGTTCCAAGTCCACTAAAGGGGATGCTCACTCTTTGTGTAGCGGTGAGCCCCTCTATAGTTGTAGCAGTGGACAGAACATCCACTGCCACTACTCACCGACTGCTACTGCTGTTGCCGCTACCGTTGTCCCTTCCGACATTGCTTTTTCCCCTTCTTCCCCTATGCGGCCGCTGCAACGCCCTGAGTGTGGCCGCTCCGGGTAGAGGAGGAGGAGGAAGCGGTGGAGGTGGGACTGGTGAGCTGGAACAGAGGCGTAGGAAGGGTCGCGGTCACTGCTATAACAAGTGGACTCTGGTGATGGGTCATGGCAGCCACATGAGCCAATGTGGCCTGGATGAAGTAGCGATGGGCCAAAGGAAGCAGCTGTAGTGACTCAACCGAGAGACAGCCACACGGTCGAAACCCGTAAAGAGCTTCACGTGGTTCAAATGCATCCCCATCTTGATGGTGTGGAGTGCCCACAGCTGCGTCCGGCCACTGGTCCCAAGGTGCGTGTAAAGGCGCATGCGCGCCTCCAGTAGTGTGCTGCAAGCTCCATGGGACCTTGACAGAGGGAGTGAAAATCACGTAGTCAGGTAGCCCTTGTGGCATGGGACTCTGTAGTGAGAAGTGTCAGGGCCAGCTCCCAACCTTGACGCGGATCTGCTCCAGTCCCGGTCCCAGTCTCACCAAGGAAGGGTCGGAAGTAGACCACAGTCTCCCGTGGCATGGCGTTAAGGAGACCGCGTATCGCTCTCGCTACTGTCTCAACCTGGTGAGCGCCGTGGGTCTGGTAGTGGCCGTGGTAGCAGGCTCAGACACCCTCTGAATCGGCCCACACCTGAAATAAGGTCTCCAAGCAATCGAAGTCCTTGTCGCTGTCATAACGGGGTGGGGGTGACTCAATGCCCTTTGATTGCCACTCCGTGGGGAGGGCAACCTCAGGCTTGGGAGACGGTGGATGGGGTATGGGGAGCCCGCCCATGAGGGAAACACCACCAAAAGTGAATGCTGCTGAACGATGTGGCTGATCCTGATGGGAAGAAGGTGGCGGAGTGAGAGGCTGCGACCCCAATCGTAACTCACGGATGCTCTCCTCAAGCACACGAAGCTCGTGCTTGTGTGAGTTATGCTCAATCTTCTCCTCATCCCAGGTGTCAACCTGTGATGAGTGGTGTTGAGACCACGGCATTGTGTAGGGTCTGGAGTGCTGAGAAGATGGTGTAGCTCTAGTAGATCGTCTAGGTGGCTGCGGTGAGGCCCCCAAACGACCCCGTAGTAACTCCGTGATCTCTTGAAACGTGTTGGACTGCCAATGCTATTGTCAGTGAACCTTTACTTGCGACCAATGAAGGTCGTTGATCGCGAAGGACTGTAACCACGGACTCATAACGCCTGAAGAGGAGGAAGAGGAGGGGTCAAAGAGCCCTTTGCCCTTGTCACAGACCGGCGCCATCGCAATGCTCAATATGGGTGAACGTAGCAAATGCTCCAAACAAGAAATAGATAGCGCTTCTTGAGGATTTGAAGCGTTAAAAAAAAGACGGTTTGACCCCAAAACTACTGATGTCAGTATACTCGATGTAGACGATAGCATTTTGTATGATATCAAAAAAAGGTAGCATTTTTTACGCTGGCATATTTTACCCCAGGTTTTTTTTGGGAAGCTCACACAAACTCCTCGTGATCGCTAGGGGCTCACCTCGTCGCCCCCTGCTTGCGGTTGTGTAGGGGCTACGTAGACCTACGCAGTACCACGCAAGCGTGCAATTGCTGCGTAGTTTCTGAACAACTGCGCAACACCGCTGCGTGGTACTGTTGTGTAGCAGTAGTGGTGTGTAAGTCCGCCACTACTGTTGCGGCAGGTGTGCTACTGCCGCTATTGCTACTATCGCTGTACCAGGTGTAGTGCATCTATTGCACTGCTGCTGCTTCCGCTACAATTACTATGCTGTTGTTGCGACTCCCTGCTACAAGCTGCTGTTGCTACAACGCACTACCATTGCTGGCAGAAGTCGCCCTAAGCTGCTGCTGTGAGATGCTATTCCTTTTTTTTGTGTATAGGATAGCAGCCAGACACGGCTGCTGCTTCCACCCGGTGCTGCTAGTGCTCACCGGCGTGGCTGTTGGAGCTCGTCACTGCTGTAGGTTGTCTTGCTATGGTGTCGCGATTTCGTGGTGACGTTGCTATTGCTAACATCGGCTACGAAGGGTCCGAGGACGTGGTGGCGGCGGTGACTCTCAGTGTTGCTGTTGGTGATGCGTCTCTTGGGCGTAGCTCCGTGAGAGGATTCTCGCTATTCTGATACCATGAGAAGTTGCTAGGAAGCTTCCTAACCTTGTTGTTGCTGACGTGACAACACTATCCACTCAGGTGACATACTAGCAAGTAAGCAAGTGCAAGAAACAGCAAGGAACAAGCTAGAGAGATGCAAAAAGTCTCACAAGCTCCAATAGCTTAGTAATCCGGAGGGGTATGATAACTGACTAGCTAACAGCATGAATACCTGCCGCGGGACACATTGGGTGACGCACGTGGTAGTGTCATTTTGTCCTAAAACCGGCTCAAAATCACTATTTTGGCCGTAACTCTATGCACAAGAATCCAAACACAACACCGTTTGAACCTAGACAGGAAAAACCTTGAGCCGGACGCTATGACTGGTCACACATACAAGTCCGACATCAATCGGTGGGCAGACAATGCAAAACATGCAAATCAGGCCCGAGAGCCAGTCCACCGAGAAAACTCTAACGTCTGCAAAAAACCTACAGAGCACCCCAGCAAGCACTCGAGACGTCGTGGCAGCCGTCTCGCAGCTCCTAGTGGATGGAGCCACAATCCGTCGGTGCTCTGGCGCCAGCTGGGCCTGCATCAGGGATCTGCACGAGCATGGACACGGCCGAGTTGTCACAGTAAGTTGTACAAACAGACGATAACTTACATCACGGAACTCTTGTTACACAGGCCACACAAGATTGCTGCCAGTGATGACAGAGAGATTGGGGGCATTGTGCTGGTAGTTGGTGTAGGACACACAAGTTTGTTGGAGTTATATCCTGTTCCTTAACCACTCACATCTCTATTTATCTTGTCTCACTATCTATGGTACACACACACTCGTATAGATTGACATACCATGGCTACACCTCGGGAGCTGTTGCCCAAGTGCGCCTTTGCTGCTATCACCAGGCTCATCAAATTTTCCTCAAGCTACCGAGGAATGCACTCTAGCGCAAGCATGGCTTACATTTGACTATCTTGTTAGGATGTGGTAGATGCCAGGACTCATGCACTCTCACCGCCCATGCATGTATCATGGTTGTTTGCCTCCGGTTTTTTTTTTGAGCTGCATGTTATCCATTGTGATGATCCTTAGGGGGCCACCGTGTCAGTCTCTGTCTCCATAGGTGAAAACATTCCCTCGATTAATCCTGAGAGGTTGCGCTTGACCCGTGAGTGGCATGCTCACTCGAGCGGTTACTTGGTGTGGATGTGCATTCACTGGAGACTTGGACTCTCGCCCCCTCTCCAGACTTATGTCTTGGTTGTGACATTCAATTATAAAGCAAACCCTACCACATCCATGGCGTGTGAACACTCTCTTGCTTACTATCCTCTCACACATTTCCATGAGCAATGGAAGTTAGTAACTACTGGTATCATAGCAGTGAGAAGCCCTTCTCACCCTTCTTGCAATTCACGGCTTGTGGGTGGAGAGTCGTCCCATTATCAAGCCACCTCGTTAGCCTGGTGTGGCCTCTTGTACCATAGAGAATTGGATGTAATAGTGCCTCCTACCTCTCTTGCTGCTCGAACACTGACGTCCCGTGTCCAAGCAATGGTGTCTAATGTAGGCCACAGCACTTGTAGTCGGCATGTGCTGACAATAGAACATAGCAAAACAGCACCGTCTCGCACCCGTGTCTGCTACTTCTCCTTTGAGCTCTTTCCACTTTCCATCTGGACGTCCACCTACATGATCTTCACTACATGCTCATAGGCACCTTGCTGACCCTCTTCCCCGGAAAAACCTTAATCGACACATTCAACTTAACCCTGAGAATGAAGTTCTCTTGCATCTCAAGCTACATCTACTGCCGAATCAATGGCCGCGCTAGACTCCCCTCCTCTTGAAAGGCCTCGCGAGGACGCACTGAACTCACCCTGTACTGTTGTACGCCTTGCAAGCTGTGCAGAGTGGGAGGACTCGAGGACCTTTTGATCCACCCTCGCAGAGCGAAAAATTTTGACGAGCCACTGTGGGTGCATGTGCTCGATAATTCATATTGATGTACTGATCTTGTTGAGGTGATTGAAGCGGTGGAGAGTGAGATTGACCACCAAGTTTACACAGCAGACGGCCTCCCACCTTCACAATCTTCTCCTCCAGGTATGCAGCCCACTGGGTTGTCTCTTTCTATTGTTTCTGCACGTGACTCCAACCCCAGTCCCGGTCCTACACCTGTTGACATTGCTGAGCCATGAGTGGTACGTGAATCTCCCAGAGTTATCCCAGTCCCACCAGTCTACACCGATCCCATCAGCTTGGCCGGTGCTGTACTGGATGCCACAATCGGTGCTGCTGCCACATTCGTAGCCATGGCCCGTGCCAGTAGAGCACCGGCCTAAATTGCAGTGGGTAGATCAGCTGAGGCGTACGCTCACGCAACGGCATCCTTGACTTTGTGTGCTCGTGCACCCATCAACATTGCCACATAGGTCACGAGAGCATCTGCTGCTGTTGCCACTACCACAGCCTCTACAGCTGACACAACCTCAAGCATCGTTGGCTCCATTTGGGTGTCCACTATAGCAACGGTTTTCACCCCTACAGGTGCACCCCACAAACTCTCTCATCAAGTCAGCATATGGGTCCTTGTCATCTCTACAGGCGTAACACTGGGAGGGGCCACTGTCATTGGTCTTCTTTGTATTGTCATGGCAATCTCTGCATGGGTGGCCGTCATGTTCTCTTCACCTGCTGCAGTGGTGCCCCCTGTTTTCTCTCTGCTCCCACGCCGTTACACTCGTGAGGAGAATCTCTCTCTCTCTCTCTCTCTCGCTCTCTCTCTCTCTCTCTCTCTCTTTCTCTTTCTCTCTCTCTCTCTCTCTCTCTCTCTCTCTCTCTCTCTCTCTTTCTCTCTCCCTCTCTCTCTCTCTCTCTCTTTCTCTCTCTCTCTCTCTCTCTCTCTCTCTCTCTCTCTCTCTCTCTCTCTTTCTCTCTCCCACACACACTCATAACACCTCTTTGTGGTTGCTCATTCTTTTACACCATGTCTGTACAAGAAGAAATCATCAAGGCCCTACAAGCTGCTCTTAATGAGGCACAAACTGCATGCCGTAGAGTCGAAGAGCTCCATAGTGGCTTAGAGGCTCAACATGCACTTGTTACAACTGTGGCCAACTTAGTCATAGAGTGCCAGCGTGCCGTGCCTACCATTGTTGTTGTCATGCCCACTAAAGAAACTGCCTCTACCGAGTCCTCTATACCCGCCAATGCTACCACCAATTCCACCGCTCCCTCTCTCAGCCTTTGCTCTTGCTCTAGTGCTTCTTCCATGTAGACAGAATAACTTTGAGAGTGTACCCCCACAGTTCACATCTAAACTTTCTCCTCTTTGAAGACCCGCTTTAGTGCCTAGACACAAGGGGAACTGCCGTGGCAGTACCACTTAGCGGCCAGAGCGCCTTTTGTCCCTTAGCCAGCAGAGGCCGACCGTGTCGTCTGTGCTCTTATCAACATTGGACCATAAAGGCTACTAGAAGACATTGGTGCATACAATGCTAACCTGGCTTGCGGCATACCCGCTCATACCAATGGTGACTATGCTCTCCTTGTCGTAAGACAGTGACTGGTCATGCCGGTCAAAGCACTATCACTGTACCGTTTAACACTCTTCATAAGGACACAGACAAATCAATTGATAAGACTGGACACAGAGTGTTCGCTTTCTTCGTGACCTTAGGATAGCAACACGTGGCTCTCTCTCTACATGTTGATCTATTGTCACTGGTCTCATCCCTGAGATCTTTGGCTTGTATTTGCATGTCTCCCAATCTGAGCTTGAGCGCCTTGCTGTTACCCTAGTTCCCGCTAACTCACCCCAAGGGATTGGACCACTTGACAAGTTCACCGTCGCTCAACCTACCGATTGGTGGAGCAACTTGCAGAACAAACATCTACATCGTGCTGCACTCATTGCCATCACCACTGCCTCATCCTCCTCCTCAGAAGTTATTGCCTCCATTCCATCCTCTCCCTCCACTACTGTTGCCCACACCTCCCATGGTGCTGGCTGTAGCAGGACAGGCAGGTGCAGACGTGTACGCAACAAGGGTCATGGTGGTGGCAAAAAATCATCAAATGCTCCTGTTGCCCCCACCAAGGTTTCATGTTGGAACTGTGGTGCTCGTAGACAATCTGTCCCAAATTTTCCAGTGCCTTGTGACGATGCTTGTCTTGCTTCTGCCATGCCTACTCACTAGGTTCATACGGGCATGAACTCCTCTCCTACAACCACAACTGCTACGACAACGGTTTCTCCTTCATCCTCTTTCCCCTCTGCTTTGGCTCTAAGCAGAACCCTCCCACCCCTATAGCCATCTGTCTCTCATCCTGGCACTTACGATTAGATTCCTCCTCCCTTGGGCCTGCCCTTCTAT
This sequence comes from Penium margaritaceum, assembly GCA_023375785.1. Classification (NCBI taxonomy): domain Eukaryota; kingdom Viridiplantae; phylum Streptophyta; class Zygnematophyceae; order Desmidiales; family Peniaceae; genus Penium; species Penium margaritaceum. Next base: position 80,984 of record SZWC01006788.1, on the reverse strand, counting down.
GGACCTCCATCCATGCACTACACCATGCCCCCTTGGCCCAGGGACGATGGCCACTTCTCTAACCTCCATCGACCGCTCTGCTCACTACCACGATGAAGAGCGCACCGTTCAGTTTTGTATCACTGAACGTCTCCAGCTACATTCTCAGGGAGGTGAGAGTGTGAGTGGCTAGTCTCGTGCATTTGTCTCTGAGGCAGATGGAACCCTTTGTGGTGCGTCATTGGGATGTGTTTAGGGGACTTTGCGTGATGACCACTCATGGATTCAGGAATGACAGTCTCGCACGTTCCCTTCGCATCTTTGTTACTTGTCACATGTGCCCCTAGTTGGGACTGTTGCCGTCTGCCTTGTTCTTCCCTCTGCTTGTGTCTCCTCCGGCTTCTGGATCATTGTGGGGCCACCCATCACATGACCTCATGTCATTCGTCCTTTGTCCCTCTTGGTCCTGTTGGCTCTGGTCACTTTGTCCAGACCAGTTTTGACCAATTACTCCCTATTCAAGGTGTTGTTGCTGTCCGTTTTGTTGGTTTCGGTGGGGCCTCTTCCTTCTTGACATGCTATATGTGCCTCACCTCAAGCTTAGCCTTCTCCTTATCACCACCCTTGACGACCTGGACATGGACTTCTCGTCCAGCCAAGGCGATGCCACAATTGTCCTTCGTTCTTCTAACCGTGTTGTGCTTTGTTGCGTACACTGTGATCGCCTGTCTTGTGTACCCCTGTCGCTCCCCTTGTCTTCTGTTGCCTTTGCTCTTCTTCATGCCCCAATCTTGTCTCCGGAGCATGTCGATCTCATGCATCGTCGTCTCTGTCACATTCACATTGCGTCGATTCAGCGTCTCTTGCACCTCCAACCTGCTGCCGGACTTGACCGAGCCACATTTGTGCCACCGTGCTCCACTACGTGTCTCAATTGAGCTCGTGGCAAGATGCATTGCTCTATGTTCACATCAGCCGATTCCACCACGTTGCACCCTCTTGCCTTGGTCCATGCTAACGTCATGGGTCCCTTACCTCACTACTTCCTTGGCAGCCTTGGGCGCAATGTCCTTTACTTGAATGACGGCTTCTTGCGTCACTGTTGGATTTCTTCTCTTTGCCACAAAAGTGACGTGATTGATGTTCTTGAAACCCGACTTCCCCAAGCCAAAACTGCTGGTCTTTGCCCCTTGCATGTCTTTCGAAGTGACAGGGGTGGTGAGTTCTTTTGCCCCACCTCTTTTTTCCTTGAATCTTGTGGCATCCGCCTTCATTCCTCTGCTCCCTTTATGCCCTAACAGAATGGTGTTTTTGAATGCTAGAACCTCACGCTGGGTGTAAGTGCTCACTCCCTTCTCTCCTGTAGTCAGTATCCTCTGTTCGCTTTTGAAGCCATGTCTTACATGACATGAGTGTGGAATCGTGTTCTTCACAATCCTCTGCCTCACCATGTCACCCCCTTTGAGCATTGGACAGGTCGTCTTGTAGACCTTCACCTTGCCCATGTCTGGGGGTTCTTTGCCTTTGTCTAGCTTCCTGTAGACCACCGGGATGGCAAGCTCTTCCCCGTGGTTGTTTGTATTTTTTTCTCGGCGTTTTGCCTTTTTCCAAAGCGTGGAGCTTCTAGGATTTTGTGCACTGTCGTGTGATCAAGACTCACGATGCTCTCATCTTTGAGCATTTGTTTGAGTGTCACCTTCTTTGTTCCTCTTTGGGTTCTCTCCCTCCGCCCTCTCGAGGTGGGAGAGGTACTTCTCCCACTTGGTCCGCTATTCTCCCCTCGGTGCGCCTGTTGTTCAACCCCACCTTTGTGTCACTGGCTTCCTCTCAGCCATCTGTCTCTCTGCTCCGCCCGCTACCTCTAAACCATCTAGCTCTTCTATGCCGCCTGTTGTCTCTAAACCATTTGCCTCTTCTATGCCGCCTCTTACATCTAAGCCATGTGCCTCTTCAGCGCCGCCAGCTGTTGCTGACCCATCTACCCTCTCTGTGCTGTTTGCTACCATTGAGCCATCTGCCCTCTCTGTATTGCCTGCTGCATCTGATCCGTCTGCTTCTACTAAGCCGCCCTCCTCTTTTGTGGTCCCCATTTCTCCCTACACTTGGGGTGGTCGCCTCCATGCACTTCCTGCTCACTCCCGCCCTCTCTTCTCAGGTGATTTTGGTCTCCGTGCCCTTGGCGTAGTAACCACCTCATCTCCTATTGCTCTCTCTATGCTGCATCCCAGTACTTCCATTGGCTACTCTCTCATTGACGATGAATTCCACCGCCCTTGATTTGTCAGTTTCCATGTATGTTGCATCCAACGTTGCAGTGGCTGGTGTGTCCCCTCTTCTGCCTCAATCCGTGACAATGCAAGGTGCTCATACTGCGTCGAACTCCACTCCGTCGGAGAAGGCCATGGTAGCAAAACTTGACATCCTCTCTGAGCTTGGTGCCTAGGAGCTGGTTGATCTTCCCCCAAGAAGTAAAGTAGGTGTACTGAAAAAAGCTGAATCTTAACAATACGGTTGAATGATTCAAGGCATGACTTGCAAAAAAAGGCTTCTCTCAAGTCCCAGGAGCTAACTTCGATGATTTGTGTCCTAGTTGGTGGATGTAACACTGCCACGGCACTACTCAGCTTGGTGGCCTAACATGATTGGGAGCTCGAACAGATGGATGTAAAAAACTTCTTCCTTCACAACAAGCTTGATGAGGAAATCTACATGGTGCAGCCACATGGCTTCACTGATGGATCAAATTTGCTAGAGCAGTTGCAAGAGGTCCTCTATGGGCTCATGTAGTCTCCACGCTGTTGGAATTAGGAGATAACAACCACTCTAGAAAAAGGGGATTTCATGAGGAGCATTGTGGATCTAACTTTGTTCCTCAGTGCTCCATTGGACTGGTTGTTGCCATCCTTGTGTATGTGGATGACGTCTTCATTGCCTCTCCAAATGTTTCAACTGTTCAGTTAGAAAAATCCCTCTTGCAGACTGCATACACGATGAAGGACCTTGGTCCAGGTCGTGTCTTTGTAGGCATGGAGTTAGAGCGTGATCGCTCTCGCCGCACCTTATATGTCTATCATGCTGTGTATGTCTGTAGCCTAGGGGAGTATTTTGGACCTCTTCTCACCAATGTGCCCTCAGCCTATACACCCATGGCCCCAATGGGTCAATCAATACTAATGATCTTAGATCTATCAAAACTAGGGGAGGCTGTCAACGTAATAGAACTCTTCCGGGTCATTGGCTCCTTGATGTACCTTGCCATCACTACAGGTGCTGACGTTGCCTTTTCTTTGAACTTTCTCACCCAGTTCTCCTAATTTCCTAGAGAGCGTTATCTTGCGGCGGCATTGTACGTGGTGTGCTATGCCCTCTCCACACCATGAACGAGGCTGTACTTTTGTGTACAATCCTGTGTGATCATGGATGGGTTCACTGACAGTGACTGGGCACATGACAATGATGAACAAAGTAGAACATGATACATTTTCGTGATTGGTGGCAATGCCGTCTCTTGCAATAGCAGAAAACAAGGGTGTGTTATGTGCAACAAATTGAGGCTGTGAATGTGGCTCTTGGTGCACGTACGTGTGAAGCTATTTGATATTGTCGCCTTCTACAACAATTGCATATGACCATTCTTTGTATCACTCTACACTATGACAATCTATGCACAAAGGGTATTGCAAGAAACAATGGCATGCATCACTCACGTACCAAGCATATCAATGTGGAGCATCACTTTTTTTGTGACTGTATTGTCCAGGCATTTTCCTTGTTGCTTGGGTGGACAAAGGATCAGAGAGGATTGACCTTCTCACTGGGGCCCTCAGCAGAAATGTCTTCAAGTCTGCCGTTCATGTAGTTGGCCTTACCTCTCTCCATGACCTATGGTGAGGTGCTTGGTGTCATCTTGTCTCATGTTCACCGCCCCATTGATAAACTTATGTGTGTGCCATTTTATCATGGCTTGAGGGATGTTCGTCTGCGAGTCATGGGGGAGTGTTGGAGTTATGTCCTCTTCCTTGGCCACTGACATCTATAATCCCTCTTATCTCACTATCCATGGCACACACAGTTCTATAGATTGAGTGACCATGGCTACACCTGGGAAGCCGTTGCCCAAGTGAGCCCTTGTTGCCATTACAAGGCTCATCAAGCAGTGATCCAACTATCCAAGAGTGTTCTCTGGTACAAGCATGGCTCATACTCAACTATCGTGCTTGGATATGGTAGATGTTAGGACTCATACACTCCCACTGTCAGTGCTTGCATCATGGTTGTTTTCCTCCAAGTGTTTTGGGGGAGCTGCATCTTAGGTGTGCTGATCCTTAGGGGGACACCGTGTTGGTCTCTCACTACACATAGGTCAGAAGCAACTTTCGGTTAATCCCGAATGGTCGGGCCCGACCCCCGGGTGGCGGTGCATGCTCAACCAAGTGGTTACTTGGTGTGGGTGTGCACTCACAAAAGACTTGGACTCTTGCTCCCTCTCCCTTACCTATGTCTTGGTTGTGACGTTTGATTCTAAGGCAAACCCTACCACATCCATGGCGCGTGACAATCTCCTATTCTCTCACACATTTCCATGAGCAATGTAAGGTAGTAACTACACAAGTGAACTCTTGACTCTATTACAAAACACACATGCAATCATTGCAAGTGACAAAACTCAAGTGGAGGCAAACATACGATAGACCATGCACCATTGGCGTCTGAGCTAAGTGCAACAATGGCACTTACAAAATCATGCTAAGTTGTGCTTTCTGAGAGTAGTTACTATTTTCAACATTACCTTGGTGATCTAAGAATTCAAACTTGATTTTTTGGAGGGTATTCTAATTTGAAACATTTTTTTCGTTGAACAAATTTAAAGGAAAATTTGAATAATTACATGCATGTTTATTTGAATTCAAACTGCAACATCCAATGTTTCATCTGTTGAGGTGTCGGGTTCAAATGGTCTAGCACTCGGTGAACACAACAGATTTTTTTCTTGCGTGTGTCCATATGCGTTCAAAATGCTGAACAACACTTTGCACGTTCAGCTCATTTGCGAGGGATGCAAAGCGAGCGCAATAGGACGAGCAAGATGCGCACTGGCACCAACAGTCCCATCGATGTAAGCACTTTCAGCAATGTGAGCCACGTAGGCGGTGTCAGCAAATTCAGTGGTGTGTACGCTGTGGCAGTGAACATCTTGAGAGCTACTCGACGAAGTAAAGGATCACATGAAAAATGAACCTGGAACTTGTTCAAAATCAAGGAGCACAGTCAACCTGAATACGATCAAATAGGAACACATAAAAAATTCTACAGGAAAAAATGTGTTCAAAATTAAGGAACACATAATTCTGAAATTTCATTTGTATGAACTCGGAGAGCATGAGGGTATGTGCTTGGTTTGTGCTTAGCACACTTTGGAGCAAACATTACAGGGAGACATGCATTCACATGCGCTTGTAGTTGATGTGGTTACTTGCGTTATGGATATGCATGTTTACGTAGGACTATTGATGTGTGATGCTTGGTTGCTGATCCTACGGGATCACACTCCCTATACATTGTGGAGTGTGAGTAACCGCCAGCAGCATAATGCTGACCAGTCTGGTTCAATCCATGGTTGGCGATCGGGCGCCACGTTGAGCATCTCGCTTGGGTGGCCTGGTGAACCTGCTAACAACATCTTGCTGTCCTGTGACTCCCGTTACCTCTTGTTGCATGTCCCTTCACCTTCTAAGTACCGATCTTGCTCCATCCATGGTGCCATAAGCATGATCCTACTTCCTTGCTGTGCTAGAAACCCTTTGCCACCTACTGGAATCAAAATACATCGATGAACCAACCCTAGTACAAAGGTCACAATCCTAGGGATCGTTACAGACCCACCATAACCATCTTCCAAGTCCTTACAGTAGCATTCTCGCATTAGGTAAGCACCGGGTTGTGGTCTCCTCAGCGCTGCGGATGACAACTTGGCAGCAGATCCCAGATGCCCGCCTCGGTTCGTCGCTGGCTGACCCAGTTTGAAACAGCATGGCCATTCTCGACTTCCGCTCCTCGGCACCATAATCAGAGGCCCGTCACCCTCCTTTGCCGTCATTGTGTTTTCTAGCCGCATTTCAGCTGCTAAGCATCAGACAACCATTCTTGGCTGTCGCTCCTCGATGCCAAGATCTATGGCTGGACACCCTCTCCTCGTGGTGATATTATTGGCCAGCCGCATTTCCGTGGCTAAAGCAGGCTGCCAAGATCTTGGCAGCCTCTCCTCGCCAGCGCGGTTGGTGGCGGGGTAATCCCCTCTCGTAGCCATCTCACTAGGCTATTGGGCCTTGATAGACATTGCGCTACAACCATATTGTGCTGCACGCCATCCGGTACAACACTTGAGTCCAGGTGGATGCTGCGCACATATTTTGTTCGGCCGTGTCTAATGACGACATCCACCACCATTCCTTTGGCAACAAATACTTTTGTGTTTTTGCCCGTTAGTGTGCCCAAGGCGATGCTAGTAGGCGTCGACAAGCCGCTAGTAGGGAAAAACCTCACATTTACTCTAGCTACCAAAGGAGTACCCCAAATCTAGATTGAATTGATGTTCCTGAAATTTGCCAAGTTGCTAAATCCGGTGGAAGTTATTTAATGGGAATCGGACAAGTAACTAGTGAGATATGAACTTCCACAGTTGAGTTGTGTGCGGCGGCTCAGGGAGTCTGCCGCCGTTCAAATGCCGGTGAAAAATCCACCAAAACGAGTAACAAAGCTTTATTTGGTGTTTTTTCCCGGGGAGACCGCCAAGTCATCCAAGCGAATGATCCGCCGGATGCCAGTAGTACAGGTTGTTACTGAGACTTAGCCAAAATCCTGACTTGGAATCCGAAACTTCATGGTACAGTTCGTTACCCCGAGACATCATTCCGAATGCTGGTCTGCGAACATGTTCTTTAACCACATCAATCCCCATCACCAAACTCGATGATTATCTCATTAAGACGGACCCCAAATGGGCATTTTGACGGCACTTGACATATGGGGGTGCCTCGGAGGGTGCACATCGTGTGTACCACCAACTCATCGGCTGGATTGGGGTGTCGTGCTTTGGCGGAAATAGTGGGAGCTATGGTGAACTGAATTGCATGTGGTTTGGTGCTTTGGGAAGCTTGTGATTTGCCCTACAACTCGTTAGTTCATGTCCATCTCCACAAGCTAATGCCAAGCAACGTTGTTCCCTGTGCAGAAGTTTTTGTCGAGGAGCTTTGTCCAACTCCCACAAACATAGCTTGTGGCGACGAGAAAGCTCACGCTTAGAGTGAGACCTCGCACAAAAATAGTCGTGAACTAAGTAGACCCGTGAGGCCACGTTGGAACTTCCACCTAGTTTCTGAGTACAAGTGGAGCAACAGTAGTACACAAAGAATGACAATTGCTATAGTTTGATCATGCAAGCAGCACCTGCCATAGCAACTTGGAAACTATAGTACACGGACAGTGACACTTTTGTAGCTTAGCATGTGCACTTACGACACCAGTGTTAGCTGAGACAGCTCATCATCAGTAGTGACTGAGACCGTAGCTATGAGAGTGTGTACTCTTTGAACATTAATTCTTGGTGTGTGGAGAGCACAGTTGGAACGGAAAGATAGACTTGGAGAAGTATGGAAGCTTGAGCTGGAAAATACAGGTTGATTACAATGAACAGAGTACAATGATGAACACCAATGTTCGGCCGGCTTGTCTTGGCCCTTGTCTATGACTATCCTAGCTGTAGCAAGCTACTTGCTCCTCGACCTAGTGCTTTGCTTGCCCCTGAACTTGGTGCTCTACTTGTACCTAGTGCCTTGTGTGAGAAGTCCTCAGCCGTCAATCGTCGAGATCAATGGTCGGACTTGTCTCTTGGCAAGCCACCGCGTTGGTCACGTATGCCTCCTGGCGGTAGGCGTGGTCACTGTGTTGGATACGCCACCGGTAATACTTTGACCGTCACATGGTCGCGGTCAACGGGATTGCTTCTGCCGTTGACTGCATGTGCTGTCAGGGCTGTGCGTCAAAACTGCCCCTCCGAGGATAGCAATGCTGTGACGCTACTTGCCAAGAGGGTAAAAGCCATCCTCATGTGGCATGTTCGGAACGTTGCTATGAAGTGATGAGCAAAATACACCCATGGCGTGTGGAGCACATCATGCTCCATCGCTCGCTCCTCCTCCTCCTCCCTCCACACAGATGGGGTCAAGCGGAGGCGAGCTCGACCGTTAGCCAAATCTATGGAAAAGAAAAAATGGCCAGTATGTCCCTAAAACTTGGACGGGCCCCGAGTATGCCAAAAAACAGGTAGGCACCTCATCACGTTTCCCCCACCCGTTGGAGGCGTGATGTCCCGGCGCGCCTGAGATACTCTTGGAGAACAGTGTTGGTATCCCCAACATTGAAGTTGGCATCTGGCTCCCATGAGTTGTGCTCAGCTGAGTACCCCTTCCACTACACAAGAAACTCACTCTGACATCCCCTTTGACGGGCCGCAAGAATCTTTTCCATCTCAAACTCTTCACTGCCCTCAACCTTAACAGTAGGAGGTGGAGCTGTTCCACGACCCTGGAAGAAGGTATTAGGGTCGCTATAGGCATGAAGCATGGACATGTGGAACACCGGATGGATGGTGTAGTGAGCTCGGAGCTCTAGCTTGTACGAAACAGCCGACCACTTCTCGAGAATGCGGAACAGACCCACCCATCACGGCTTTAGCTTGGGACTCCCAACTCCCATCATGTGTAGGTTAGCAGAGTTCATCATCACCTGATCTCCTACTTGGAACTCCTCCGGAAAGCGATGCTTATTTGCATGCTGTTTTTGCTCCTTTTGTGCCTTCAAAAGCCATTTCCGCACCACCTCCCAAGTGGTGGCAAACCCTTCAACAATCTTTTGCACAACTCGAAGAGATCTTGGAGTAGCAAGGGCGGTTGGGCTCAATGGGTGGTAGCCATAGACCACCTCAAATGGTGACTTTTGTGTTGATGCTGACATTGTTGAGTTGTAGGTAAACTCTACCATTCCGAGCTACTCCTCCCAACCCTCCATCTGCTGGGACCATGCTCTGCAATAGTTGCTCCAGATTCTGGTTCGTACTCTCTTTCTGTCCATTGCGTTGTGGATGGTATGCCGTGGTCAGTTGCACCCGCGTGCCCAGCTTCTACATGAGATCTCTCCAGAATCGCAAAGCGAAGCGTGGATTGCGATCTCAGACCACCAACTGCAGCACTTCATGCAACTTGATGACATGACTGAGGAGGAGTTGAGCTATCCCAGCAGATGTGATGCACTGAGGACATGCGATGAAATGTGCCATCTTGGAAAACCGGTCCACCACCACCAACACCGTGTTATTGCCTTGCTGCATCAGAGGCGTCTCGCCGATGAAGTCAAGCGAGATGTCTGTCCATGGCCTCTCTGGTACGGGCAATGGTTGCAGCTCCCCAGGTGGCTTGGTCCTCCGCGCCTTGATGCGTTGGCACACATCACAACTGGTCGCAAACCTCTTGTAATCAGTTTCCATTGATGACCACCAGTATTCGCATCCCAAAGATTTGAGCGTCTTGTCGAAGCCAAAGTGACCGGAGTAGTGGGTGTCATGCGACTCCTCTAGGAACAACTATTTCAATGGCGCATAGTCCGACAGAATAACTCCTTGCTCCTGTCCCCTTCACCAATACATTCCATCCCACATTGCCTCTTTAAGGGCACTACCCGTGAACTCACCGTTCATGCCATAGCCGTGCTTGAACACACTATGCATGACTGAAGAGCCCATAAGCACTAAGGTGGCATTGAGGCTCTAGTCTGGCCTCCTTGACAGAGGATCTGCTGGGTTCACTTTGCTAGGCTTGTACCGGATCTCGTAGTCAAAACTTCCTTGAAAGAACTCTATCCAGCAAGTCTGTCAGCGATTGAGGTTTGGCTGCGTTTTGAAGCTTTTCAGGGCGTAATGATCCGTGAAGACCATGCAACGTCGCAACTCGAGGTAGGACCTCAAGTGCTTGAATGCATGAATCACCGCCAATATCTCCTTCTCATGGATTGCGTAGTTTAGCTCCGCACCTCGCAACTTGCACAATGCATATGCAATCGGCTGCGTCCCCTTCCCGATCTTGATCCTGCATTAGCACCGCCTCAATGGCATAGTTGCTCGCGTCTGTCTCCATTATATACTCCTTGGATGAATTTGGATGCACAAGGACCAGAGCGTCACACATTGTAGCCTTCAGCTCCTCGAAGCTCAACTGCTCCTTCTCGCCCCACTCCCACCGGTGATCCTTTCGTATCAGCAAGGTAAGTTGTGCACCCTTCTCTGCGTACCCCCGGATGAATGTTTGGTAGTAGTTGACAAATCCCAAGAAGACCTGGATGTCACGCACACACTTTTGGTGTTTTCTACTGCTTCACTACTTCCACATTCTTTGGGTCCATGTGGAGACCCTTGCCGCTGACGATGTGCCCAAAGAACTCTATTTCTTGCCTCTAAAACTCACACTTGGAGAGCTGCACAAACAACTTCTCTTTTTGAAGAATGTCCATAACCTGCCCAAGGAGTTGTTGCTGCTCTTCTAGAGTTTGGGAGTAGATGAGGATGTTGTCGAGGAACACCACCACAAACTGGTCAAAGTGAGGATGGAAGATCCTATTCATAAGGCTCATGAATGCTGCAAGAGCGTTGGTCAACCCAAACGGCATCACAAGGTACTCAAAATGGCCGTACCGTGTTTGAAAGGCTGTCTTCTCCGCATCTTGCTCCGCAATCCGGATCTGATGGTACCTACGCTCCCCTCAGCTGGTTAAACAACTCCTCGACCCTTGGCAGCGGGTACCGGTTCTTCATCGTTACGTTATTTAGTGTGCGATAGTCTACGAACATCCGCAGCTCCTCTGTCTTCTTCTCCACAAAGAGGACCGGTGCAATGTAGGGTGAAACTGACGGTCTGATGAACCCTTGCTCCGTCAGCTCCTCCAGCTCATTATCGCTCATGCGATAAGCAGCCCGAACCGTTAGGTTATTCCAGGAACCAGATCAAATTTGTGGTTTATGTCAGGCTTCGATGGTAAAGCGTTTGGCATCTTAGCATGGAACACATCATCGTAGCTGTCTAACACTCCCTTGATGCCTCATGAGAGCTCTACTGCTGGTGCTTTCTACTGCTCTCCCTCTTGTTTCTTTGCCTCTACTGCCAACACTTCCACCTCTTCAGCTGCTACCTTTTGCCGTACCCACATGATGTACAGTCCGTCCCCCTTGTGGAACCTGCAACTCCCTCTCACAAACAGTTAGTCCTGCCTAGGCGGCTCTTAGTGAGCCTGATCACCTCCCTGAGGGTTGTACTAGTTTCTATCAGTGGTACCATAGCTGGAACCAGGCTTTTCCTCATCCTTGAGACATTCTTTTCATCCTGTTGTGTGTGAGAGTCTGTTGGGGGCTGAACATTGTACTACCTTGGTGACATCCGCTTCGGTGGTGGCCGATGTCAACATCGCCAAGTTCGAAGGCAAGAACTTCTTTAACTGGAGCGACAATACAAAGATGGTGCTGATGGAGAAGGGCCTTTGGATCGAGGTGGATGAGAAAGAGAAGGAACCAGCAGAAGGCGTCCTCTCTCATGGCGAGGTCCGTACCTATCGCAAGAAGCGTGACCACGCCCTCGCCACCATCTACATCTACTTCGCCAAATGGAAACAACTCCTCATCAGTACCATCCTTGCCAAAGGAGGTTTGGAAAAAGCTTTATTCCACTTATGCCTCCAAGTCAATCCTTATGAACATGTAGCTGCATCATCACTTTCACACTATGAAGATGGATGAGTCCCGATTGAGGATTGACTACATCAACATGTTGAAGTCTCTCTCTGACCAGCTTGCTGCGATCGAGGACCCTCTCAAGGATTTTATGCTCATGCTAACCATTCTCTTTGGCCTTCCTAGTAGCTACAATCCTCTCTTTGTTTCCCTGGACCAGCGTGGTGACAAGCTCTCCCTTAATGATGTGGAGGAGAGCTTGCTGTTTGAGGAGGAGTGGCACAAGGGAGAGGAGGGCCGAAGCAAACTGGATGTTGCTCTCATCACCAACTCTGGTCATGGGGGTGATACTGTTGGGAAAGGAGCCATCCGTCTCAATTTCAGGTCCACAGGAGCAAGTTCCAGGAAACTTCCAGATGCCTGCTCCGATCGTCGATCCGTCTTCACCATTGCAAAGATCAGGTGGCAAATTATCTACGGTCCAAGTTTCAGGCCGATCCAACGGTCGGATTGGGAGATATCAACTTTCGAAGTTTCGAGGGTCATGGACCGTCGATGTCTGGGTGGCCATGGGTGATGGCTCCATGCCTTAGCCTGAGAAAAGAAAAA